>CATIWO010490164.1:0-13885 GCA_949673435.1 Macaranga tanarius
TTATATATGTCAAGTTACAGATTGTTTAAATTATTAAATGAACACAAAACAACCATTGTATTGTTTGAACCTTATTTTATCACATCAAAGTCTGATATTTTTAATTAATTAATTAATTAAAAATCGCCTTTATATACACCCAATTTTCATCCAGGCCCAATTAGAATCTCGAAAAATTATAAGTATTTTAAAAGAATTTAAAAAAAAAAATCAAAAGGAAAAAATTTCAAACATGTAGTTTTTTTTTTTTTCAAAACTAACATTTTTTGTGAAATTTTTTTCAAAAATATGATCATCGCAAAAAAGAATTTAAGTGTTTTCTAAATGCACCAACAAACAAAAAGAGGGACATACAAATCCCAAATTAACAATTTAAATAGAACACAACTACCAGTCACTTATCTTATCCATACCACTAATAGCAAATTTTAATAATACATTTGAAGAAACTAAATACAAAATAATCTTTAACATGTATATTTCATTTTAAAAAATTTTAACTCATTTATCTGCTCAAAAATTTATAATATTTTAAAAAATAAAACAATGAAAAATAGATCATAAAAAAATGAAAACAAGCAAAAAATATGGACAAACAACCTAAAAACAACTAGAAAAAGTATATAAAAAAAAGTAAAACAATCCAAAAACAACGCGAGAATAACCAATTTGAATAACTTTATTTGCCTCTATTTTATAAAGTATAAAAAGAGCTACCACATTGTAGGTTTCATTGAATTTATTTAGAAAAAAAAAATTATATATTTCACTTTTAAAAATTTTAACTCACTCATTTACTCAAAATTTTGTAATATTTAAAGAAATAAAAAAATTAAAAATAAACTAGTAAAAAAAATTCAAAACAATAAAAATATGGACAACAACCTAAAAACAACTAAAAACTTCTGAAAACAACTAGAAAAAATAAAAAAAAAATAGCGAAACAACCCAAAAATAACTTAAGAAAATAATTTTCACATCAAAATACCTGACAAGAACCAGCAAAAAATAAAAAAAATAGCAAAACAAAACCAAAAACAACCTAAGAATAATCACTTTTGAATAGCACCTCAAAATAATCTGACAACAACCATAAAACAACTAAAAAAGCCAAAATAGCAAAATAACCCAAAAACATCCAAATTTGAATAGCACCACAAAATAACTTGAGAACAACAAAAGAAAACCAGGAAAAAATCTAAAAATAGCAAAACAACCCAAAAATAATTTGAGAATAACTATTCAGCAAACAAAAAAAAAATCATAACACAGACTCAGGAAGTCAACGAGAAATCATGAATTGATAAAAATCTATCAACACATAGCATCAGAAACATAAATCAAAAAACAAAATGAGAAAAAAAAAAAAAACAATTCAAGAATCACTCAATGTCAAGAATCAAAAAAAAAATAAAATTGACACCTACCCATTACAAATTTTAATGATTTGTGATCCAGTAAAGAAGAAGAATAAAAATAAGAAAAAAAAAAGAGAACAAGAAAGATAAAGATATATCTATGAGAGTTGTAGTCAAAGATCGATCGTAGATATTATGGTAGATTTCCGGTAGATAAAAAAAAGACAAAGAAGAAGAGATTTTTATCAGATCTAAGTGATTTTGTAGTTAGGATATTTGCATTTAGGGGTGAACAAAAATAACCGAAAAACTGAACCGACCAGACTTGTTCGGTTCGGTTTCAAGAAATAAAAATATTAGTTCGGTTTTTAGAGTAAAACAATTTATTAAACTGAACCGAACCAAGCTCATAGTATATTCTAAAATTTTATATATATTTATAGTTTAGATTGATTGGTTTATTACTAATATTTTAAATTTTATTAATAATATTAGTTTATAAATACATAAAACTCTTAATAAAAATATTTACTACCAAAAAAAATCATAACAAAAAATATTTAAATATATTTTAGAGAATCGATTTATTTGATTTTTTAAAAAATTAATAAATATAAAAAATATAAAAAATTAACACTAATATATCTTATAAATCTTATTAGAATATTGTAAAATTACATAAATAAAATAATTTTAAAATTAAAAAAGTCAAAAGAAAGTCAAAAAAGAAAAAATAACTGAACCAAAATAATTCGGTTCAGTTCAATTCGATTCAATCCATATTTTAGTTCAGTTTAAACCAAAATAGGTTTGGTTCAATTCGGTTTTAGGTATTTTTAAACCGAACCAAACCAAACCGACATTTGCTCACCCCTATTTGTATTGTTGCTGGTGGTGGTGGTGGTGTTGCTGTTGGTAGAGGAAGAGACTATAAGAATGAAAAGAAAAGAGAAGAATATCGTATTTCTAAAAACACACATAGTTTCAATTGAAAAAACACTTCATATTTTTTAAATATTTTATTTGACTTTATTTATTTGTTATAATTTATATATTTTAAATGAGCTTTTGAAAAGATATTTTCTATAGGGCCACTAGTTGCATATTTATATATAAATTTTTGTTTTATATATTTCTTTTGGTGGACTTCGATTCAAATAATAGTACTTGCCCCCAATAATTCAGTCCAACTAGGCATAAAATTGGGACAAAATTTTGAAAAAATATTGGAAAGTACATGTGGTTAATGCTTTTAGTACGAGAGGTTTGTCTTTTTTTTTTTTCATTTTGGTGACCTATGATACATTATCATTAGTGATAGTTCCCGAATTGGCTCAAGTCTATAAAGAGTTCTAATTAGGAGTCTTGCCCGTAAAGGCAATCTGAATTAGGAAGATTACTTATATAATAAGAAGTATTTCTAATGAGTCCTAATACGAGTAGGACTAGGTATGTCTCTCCTCTATGTCTATATATATCTTATATTTCTCTTACGCAAATAATCTTGAATAAACTCTTCTAAATTAAGCATTGGAGGCCCTGGGGATCGAAGATCCCAAGCTTTACCATAGGGTTTCTATTGTGCTTACAGGTCTTGAAGGATTGATCATCATCAATTGGCACCGTCTGTGGGAAATATTTTTCCCAGTTTCTTTTCTTTGGTTCGGTTGAGCGAATCAAGGATGGCAAGTAGCTCGGATCTAACAACAACAATAGATCCAACGACAACTACTCAAGGAATGGTGCAAGGAGATAGTCCGACTCAAACTTCAGCTCCGCTTACCACGCCACTCAGCGGGGGAATTTCTTCAGCGTTGCCCCTGGATTGTCTCCTCAGTATAATGCTCCTTTTCAACACTTTACAAGACCAATTCCAATAGTATTATTCCAAAATCCTCAGAATTTTACAATACCCTCAACCGTGGCTAATGTTCATCCATCATCTAGCACACTCAACCTGCCTCCCCTATGCAGAGATGCAGTAATAAATAGCTTCAAGACTTAGCTCTTTATCTTGCAACAACAATTAGTATATGTAGCCCAGGTCACACAAACTAGAGTTTAGATTGGAGGAACCTCTCATCCTATAGAAACTTTACTGATAACCGCCCCAGGGATTAATCAGCAGGGCGGTCGAACACTTCTCCACAATGAACACATGACGTCCAGAACCCAAACGCTTAGAAGATCTGAAGGCAATATTGACAACGAAACCGAATCTGATGGGACCAGGAGAGGGAGGACTGAGTTCCATAAACAATTGTGAGAAGTAATGTACAAGGTTTGAACGGGGCCCGACGAGATCGAAGAATGCATCTTGGATGGAAGCACTCCCTTCGTACATAGTATTATGGCAAATGAGATACCTTCAAAATTCAAAGTTCCAACTTTGGATTCATATGATGGAACTGGAGATCCAGTCACACATGTCTCCATATTTAGAACAAAGATGATGTTACAAAATGTCAACGATGCCATCCTATGCAGAGTATTTCTAATGACCTTAACAAGCACAGCTCAAAGATGGTTTTATAGGCTTCCGACGAATTCAGTAGCTACCTTCGACGATTTAATTGAACAATTCAGAATCTGATTCATCACTAATATTCTGCCAAAGAGGAGCATTAATGACCTTCGGTTTTGTAGACAGGGTGATACTGAAACACTCCAAGTTACCTTGATAGATTCAATAAGGTGGCCATATAAATTGAGCACTTGAGTAATGAAGCAGCCATAGACGTATTGAAATATGAAACTAGGATGGACAAGCTACGAGAGAAGATAATGATAAAGAAGCCTCAGACCTTCCCCGAAGCCATGGCAATCGCTACAAAATTGATTGACCTAGGTGAAGATCGAAGGGATATGCATAGAAAAAACCTTAATGAACATATGGTGAAGAAAGATGAAAAGAAGGATGCCAGGAGGGAGCATAGCTCAACATCCGAATCTAGAATAATCAAAAAGAGGTACACTCTGTTGAATGAAACCAGGTCATAAATCTTGATGTGGATCAAATGGAATAGTATAGATTTACTAATCCCTAGAAAGCTAAATCTGAGCTCGATGGAAAGAAGGGACAAAAATAGGTGGTGCAGATATCACAGAGACCATGGTCATAATACAAACGATTATCGTGATCTAAAGACGGAGATTATTCGATTAGTGAAAGCTGAATCCTTAAAGAAGTTCACCAAAGACATTCCAAGATGATAATAAGGTACGAATATTCGGCATGACGAGCAAGACACTACGAAGAGGACTCGTAGAGAAGTGTCAGGAATCATTAATATGATTTCAGGAGGGGAATCATCATCCAAAGACGTTAGAAAGAGAATGCGGAAGGAAGTATTCGTAGTAGTTGAAGACTCCTCAATTCCCAATATCATTATTAACCAAGATGATGGCTCTCATATGAGACAACCTCATAACGATGCCTTGGTAATCAATACATATGTAAAAAACTACCTAGTCAAAAGAATGCTTATTGATGATGGGAGCGCGGTAAACATCCTAACGTGGGAAGCTTTTCGAAAAATAGAAGGTTCACCTGTGGATCTGAAAACTATATCAAATCCCATAACCAGCTTTTGCGGAGGAACTGTTCAACCTATAGGCATCATAGAGTTGGAAGTAGAATTCGGGAATCGTAACATAAAGGAGAACGTCATACTCAGGTCCCTGTTTAATATCGTAAATACTCGTTTAGCTTATAATGGAGTAATTGGAAGACCTATCCTTTGGAAGTTGGGAGCAGTAACAAGTATCCGTTACTTGGTGATGAAAAGCCCAATTCTGGGAAAAATAATCACTATAAAAGGAGATCAGGAAATGGCTAGACAGTGTTACAATCTTGCCATGAAGGACGAGTTAGAAACTTTCCCTATCGAGCACTTCGTAGAAATGGAAAATCACGGAGTAAACCCCGAGCCGATAGACGAAGTACAAGAGCTGAAGTTAGCTAATGGTAAAACAATTAAAATCGGCGGAGAGGCCCCAAGCCAAATCAAGAAGGAAATAATCCAGGTATTACAAAGTCATACAGATACCTTTGCTACACAAGCATCTGAGATTATGGGAATTGATCCTAATATCATCGCATATGGTCTAAATGTTAATCTTACTGTGAAGCCAGTTATGCAGAAAAAGTGGAAATTTACCTTCGAGCGACAGGCAATTATAGCATCTGAGATCAAAAATCTTCTGCAAGCGGGTTTCGTGAGGGAAGTCTTCCACCCCGAATGGTTGGCCAATGTAGTGCTAGTAAAGAAGTCGAATGGGAAATTTTAAAATCCACATGTGTGTAGACTATATGGACCTCAATAAGGCATATCCAAAGGATAGCTATCCCCTACCAACCATTGATCAGCTGGTAGACTTAATGGCATGCCATGGAATGTATAGCTTCATGGATGTAGCCCAAGGTTACCATCAGATCCCTATGAAGAAGCAAGATCAAGAGAAAACATCTTTCATTACTCACCAAGGGTTATACTGCTATAATGTCATGCCCTTCGATTTAAAAAATGCAAGAGCCACATATCAAAGGTTCATGAATTTCATTTTTAAAAAGGATATAGGAAGAACAATTGAAGTATATGTGGATGACTTTATCATCAAGAGCAGGAACTTAGAAAGTCACGCCCATGATCTGGATTAAGTATTTCAAACTTTCGATTATTATAAAGTAAAATTGAATCCTGATAAATGTGTTTTTGGTGTTAAAGTAGGGAAATTTCTAGGGTTTATGATCTCACAGAGAGAAATAGAGGTAAACTGAGAAAATATAGAGGCAATCCTTAATATGAAGGCATCTATAAATCTGAACGAGCTACAAAAACTAAATGGTCAGATAACGGCACTGGGGAGATTCATGTCCTGTTCAATAAGAAAATGCCTTTCTCTCTTTAAGGAGTTAAAAACCTACAAAAAAATTGAATGGACTGTCGATTGCCAATCCGTATTTGAAGACATGAAGAGTTTTTTAACCTCACCTCCGTTGCTAAGCAGACCAATGTCTGAAGAAGAATTGTATCTATACTTGTATGTTGGCAACGAATCCTTGGCATCCATCTTGGTACGAGAAGATCAAAGAGAGCAGAATCCTATCTACTACGTGAGCATGGTCCTTAGAGGATCAGAGGTTCGGAACCCAAAAATGGATAAGCTAGCCTTCGCACTTGTTCACACATCCAAAAAACTTTGGCATTATTTTTAAGCACACAGGATAGTAGTACAGACTAATCAACCATTTAGGAAGATCTTATAGAGGCCAGAAACATCAGGAAGACTCGTACAATGGTCAGTTATGCTAGGGGAGCACGACATTACATATGAACTACAGAAGACAATCAAAGCTTAAGTATTAGCTGACTTTATGCAGGAGATGACAATCTCGGATACAGACAATAAAGAAAAAAGTGAGTGGTGAATGTTCATAGACGGAGCTGTAGGTAAACACGGATTTGGAGCCGGAATCATCTTAATAGGGCCTGGAAGGGTTAGAATCGAATATGCTGTATGGATGGGATACCATGCCATTAATAACGCAGCAGAATATAAAGCTTTGGTTATAGGATTGAGATTGGCTAACGAAGTCAAAATAGAGAATTTTAGAATGCTCTGCAATTCTCAACTCGTAGTAAATCAATTGAAGGGGAACTTTATGATAAAAGACTCGAATATGGGCAAGTACTCAAAAAAGGCTCGTGAACTCCTACGACGGCTCGAAGTATCTAGAGGACAATGGAGCATCGTTCAAATTCCTAAAGAGGAAAATGAAGTAGATTAATTGGTAAAATCCGCAGCAGAAAATGGAGCCACATTCCAAAATACAAAGCTCAAGCCTAAAAGAGGTACTTACCACTCTGACTATCGAAAAGAATGAGATACTAACCACTAGCGAGATAGGTGAATGGATGAAGCCCATAGTAGAGTACTTGGAATTAGGGATTTTACTGGAAGATAAGAAGAAAGCCCAAAAAATCCAAACAAAAGCCGCTCAGTATTCTTTACAGGAGGGAAACCTTTACCGAAGATCATTCAGCCATCCATGGAGCAAGTGCATATCTTCTGATGAGAAAAACTATGTCCTAAGGAAAATACATAAAGGAATATGTGGAGACCACGAAGCTCAAGCAACCTTGGTTAAGAAGGCTCTCTTGTAGGGTTATTATTGGCCTACCATATCACAGGACGCACAAAGGCTTGCACAATATTATAACAAATGTCAGAGGCACTCTCAACTATCACACTTGCCAGCCCACATTTAAAGTCCCATAGGAAGTCCGTGGCCTTTCGCTCTATAGGGAATGGACATCCTTAGACCTTTCCTAGTAATGTCAGGGCAGAGGAAATTTCTCATCGTCGCCATAGATCATTTTACAAAATGGATCGAGGTCAAAGCAGTTCCCATAATAACGGAGGCCAGGATTCGTATCTTCTTCTAGAGAGTGGTAGTATGCCAATTCGATATTCCACATACTCTCATCACAGATAACGAAAAGTAATTTAACAAGTTCAGAGAGTTTTGTTCAGACCTCCATATAAAACTGTGTTTCGCGTCAGTAGCTCATCCACAAACTAATGGTAAAATAGAGGTAACCAATCAGATTATATTGCAGGGCCTTAAGAAGCATTTGGGTGAAAAAAAAGGAGATTGGGCTAACGAATTATATAATGTCATTTGGGCATACTGAACAACCCCAAGAGGCTTAACTGGAGAGTCGCCTTTTTGATTAGCATACAGGATGAATGTTGTAATTCCCGTAAAAATCAGATCCCCATCATTAAGGGTCTCCAAGAACTTCGAAGAAATAGAAAATGAACATGATTCTCGCCTCTCCCTTAACATATTGGAGGAACGAAGAGAGCAGGTATCAATAGTAATGGAAGCAAGACGCCAGTAAATAGCTCGGTATCATAACAACCAAGTACGACCTCGAACGTTTAATATAGGAGACTTAGTCCTACGGAAGGCTGAAATCAGAAAGGTGAATGCTGGAACAGGAAAGCTGGGAGTAACGTGGGAAGGCCCGTATAAAGTTACAGAAAAAACTGCTAACAGTGCCTATAAACTTCAAAGCACAAGCGATAAGGATGTTCCCAAATACTGGAAGGTGGAAAGTTTAAGAAAATATTACCAGTAGGATAGGTATATGTAGGCTATGAGCCAAATGATTTGCAATGTCATAATAAGATCCAAAAGAGCACACACGTTGTGTTTCACTTCGTCTTAATACTTTGCTCCAAGAAAGCACAAATGTTGTGTTTCACTTCATTTCAATAAAAAGCTCCAAGAGAGCACAAAAGTTATATTTTACTTCATTTCAATATTTAGCTCCAAGAGAGCACAAATATTGCGTTTCACTTTATTTTAATAAAAAGCTCCAAGAGAGCACAAAAGTTGTATTTCACTTCGTTTCAATATTTACCTCAAAGAGAGCACAAATGTTGTGTTTCACTTCATTTCAATAAAAAGCTCCAAGAGAGCACAAATGCTAGTGTTTTGCTTCATTTTAGCAAAGTCTCTAAAGACAACTAGTACCCCGCTTATACAAAGAGATCTAAGAAATCATTTAGTAGATTACAAAATTGTACTATACTAACGCTCAATACGAAGATTCATAAACAGCATTCAGCGTATACTATCCTTTACGAATAACAATCAAAGCTATTTTGTACTTTACGAAGGCAAAATTTATGAATGACTATTAAAAGATTGCATCTGTTGATCCAGAAGCTCGTATCCAAAAAATTTCAAAAGGTAATTTTTATTAATGATAATACGATTACAAAAAGTTTTCAACATATGCTACGATTACTCCTCTCTTTGAATAGAAAGAGCAAGTACAGCAACATCAGGTGGCACGGTCGACCCCTAAACTTTGGCAAACGGTGGAATGATAGGTCTGTCGGTAATTGGAATAGAAGTTGTCAGTTGATTAACTAAAATAGCTCGTTCTCTTTTCACAATGTCACCAAGCTCCCGAAGAGTAATCTTTGTAATTGGAGAGAAGTCAAGATCATTATATTGAAGGGATAGAACTCGTTGAGTTTCAGTTTTCAGTGCTTGAACGAAGTTCACAGTGAACTCTTGAAATTATTTCTTATTACTTTGACGATTAATAATAAGTTACCGATTTTCCTTCTCCAAATCAGTAACTCTCTTATTCAGCTCCAGCACCGACGCTTGTAGCACTTCATTCTCCTTCTTTTCAAGATCCAAGCTTGATAAAGCACTTGCTTTTTTAGCGCGAAGTGTGTCGAATGAAGTTTATGAAGTTCATTTTTCTGTTCAATCTTAAGCTCGTTGTTTTTTTATTCTCTCACGTTGTACCCACTTTTTTGAATGTAACGAACATCATCCATCTGTAGAAGTCCTTGAGCGACCTACAAAGGTGAAATAAATTTTAGATGAATATAATGATTCGTAAAATAAAAAGACATTGTAGTACCTCAAAAGACTCAGAAACATTTGACTTCAAAGCTCGGTCTCATCCATTCCGCTCCATTTAGCCATGTCCTTCTTCAACCTAAGGCATTCGGATAAATGATCATGAATAGCTATAGAATTAATGCTAGGGTTTTCAGCTTTCTTCTCTAACCAAGTGGCAGGGTTCGGACATCCCTCTATTCTTGACCTCTTGATGAGTATCTCACCTCCTTCTGTTACGGGCTCGTATGTGTCTTCTGAACCCCGAGGCCTTTTTCCTTTTTATTTTTCAGTTGGTTCATTGGTCTTTTCTTTGGAAGAGAGATTGATCTCGTAGTCTTCAACACTTAGAGGGGGTACATTAGTATTATCAGCAGCCGGAGTCTCATTTACACAACTGCAAAGTCCCTCCATAAAATCATCAAATAAATCAACCATCTACAAAAGGGGAAATATCTGAGTTAGAAAAATACCTTCAGATTTAGATATACCACTTTTAACTTCGTAGAGACCAGCCTCATCAGGTTGTTCGTGCCTATACATGAATCTCTCGACATGGAAGTTTGCTCGAGCTCCAACATGGTTGTATTGAGCAATAAGATCGCCAAGAAAATTAAGATCATCTTTGATATAATCAATTGATCACTTCATAAAAGTGGCTTCTTTTGCCCATATGGTAGGGATGTTCTGAAAGTCTATTTCATGTTCAATAATGAGGAACTGATTCCTCCAGGACTGGTTGATATCAGGTAGTTTTCTTAGCATGCTAAAGTTGGCTACGACAGAAAGTAAGAAGGTCAAATCACCCTTCTTTTTTATTAAGTTAAAAAAGTACCTATGCATAAAGACAGAGGGTTCGTGGCCTTGCGAATGAATCAGCTCGCAAAAAGCTGTAAGAAACTGATAGCCATTCGGATGAAGTTGGCCAGGGGCTATCGCATAGGCTTGAAAAAATCGTATCACAAATGGGTAAAGGGGAAATCTAAGCTCGTCCTATAATTGGCCCACATAAATAACTAACCTATTATTTTTACCCTCTTTGTTAGGATTTTAGTGGGCTCTAAAGTTATCTCGGGTTTAAAATAATTTAAAATCAGTAGGGATTTTATATGTCGTTCTAAGTTGGTGAATAACACCCTTAGAAAGTTTTGGGGGAAATTCAGAAGCGTCTAATGGTTGTCTAGGGGCCATTTCTTAAGATTCTCTACACAAATGGAAACTAAAAAAATCCAAAGATAGAGAAAAGCGAGAGAAATGACCTTGGTTTTGGCAGGAAAATTCACAGGACCCTAGCAGCAGATTGGTGGCGAGAGGAGGAAGAAACAAAATCCAGAAAAGCAAAACAAAATGGCATTCATAATAAGGGCAGATAAATATATAGCTAGAGGAAAGATCGTTTATTCCTCAAATACCCTTAGTTATGAAAAAACTTTAATTCTAGGAGAACAAAGGGCACGTTTGGAATAGATAGAAGCTAAATCGACACTTTGGGAAATAAGATAAAGTAAGGGGTGATGAAAGGTCTTGTCAATTATTGCAGCAGATGACAGTCAAAACATCCTATCGGTTATCGATGCTATGAGGACATATGGGTTAGATCATTATAGTTGTATGTGAACACGAATGATTAGGTGATCAGTTGAATGGGTTCGATCGAAGAAGACTAAGTATCACACTACGCAAGTCCTTTAAACGCTCGACGACCAATAAATATTTTCGTTAATTATAAACGAACCCTCGGTACAGAAAATTGGTCGAACTAAATGAACGAATATCTGGAATATTCATAAAAACATATCGACATTTTCTTAACAATGTATTGATTGCTCGTACATATAAAATGAATCCTCTAAGGAGAAACGATTAATCCTTGCTCGAAAAGAATTCAAACGAGTGCCTGGGAGTTCGTAGGAATATGTTGAAGTTACGAACACCGAATGCTTCAAGCTATTATAGTTAGTAAGAGCACAATAATTTTGTCGAACATAAATATTCGATACTATGGGGAGGACATCTGATAGTTCTCTAATTGGCTCAAGTCTATAAAGAGTCCTAATTAGGAGTCTTGCCCCTAAAGGCAATCTAAATCAGAAAGATTACTTATACAATAAGAAGTATTTCTAATGAGTTCTAATACGAGTAGGACTAGGTATGTCTCTCCTCTATGCCTATATATATCTTATATTTCTCTTACGCAAATAATCTTGAATAAACTCTTCTAACTTAAGTATTGGAGGCCCTGTAGATCGAAGATCCCAGGCTTTACCATAGGGTTTCTATTGTGCTTGCGGGTCTTAAAGAGATGATCATCATCAATTAGTATTTCAGTGATAAATTATATAACACCATTAAATAATCTTAAGTGGTAAATGACATAACAAATGATGTGGCATGACATCTGCCATGTTAATAGCGTTACTAACTTGTCATTGAGATGTTAATGGTATATACCACAGGTCACCTACGTAGAAAAAAAATTACATAGTACTTTTCTGTACTTTTTTCTAGTAAATTTGGCTATTTCAAAAAATTGTTCAAAAAATATATGAAAAATAAGTTAATATTTTAAAAATATAAAAAAAATAAGACAAAATACAAATAAGCATATTGTGGTTTCATCTCTTGACAAGTGGTTTTAACCTTAATAAATTGGTATCATGTGTTTCAAACCATTAGCAAATAGAGTCAAATCGTTTAATGCCATTAAAAATTGTGATGTGAAAAAATATATTTTAGTCATAGCACTTTTTTTAAGGAAAAAAAGAAATCTCTATGTTTTTATATTCTGACTTGCGGTTTATTTTTTATAATAAATTAGTACCCTATTTTAACATCAAAAAATAACAAATTTATTTATTTATTTATAATAGCAAATATTCAATTTTTTTTTATAGATGATTTCTTAGTGGTTCAATCAATTTTTTAAATATATATATATATATATATATTAGTTTGATCAAGTTAAAAATTTATTAATGCAGTATTAATAATTTTATGATAAATAATATTCAATTTTTAGAATTTTATGTATTTTTAATTTAATTAATTTAAAGTTTAAATTATTAATAATTTTACAATAGTTAAAATTTAATTTTATAGAATTTAATTTTTTTTTTTAAATTGTAGCTTCATAATTTTAATACACACACCACATACAAATATTTTGTTAGAAATTTATATTAATGTATTATTAATAATTTTACGATAATTAATATTGTTTTGAAAGTGTATGCGTGTCTAAATATATTGATGTGATGCCATGATAGTGAGAAATGGTATTTACCATTTTTGCTTCAATTTGAATGTCTTTTTTGATACTTGCTAATTTGCTATTCTGCTTAATTTATGAATAAAAAATTATTAGAAAATATTCAACGGGTGAATCTTAGATTAATTTGATAAAAATTCAACGAATCATGGATTATATAATAAAGTTTTACTGATTTAGATGAACATTGATCACGAGTATTTAAATTCAAGATCTATACAAATTTTAAAAATAAAATTTTTAAGTAAAATATTTTTAATTATGTATAATATGCCAAATATTCACGAACAATATAATTAGAAAAAATGAATTGATAATAGTCGATAATTTCCCTCCAATTAGATCCAATATTTTGTTTTTTATTTTTTAATGTGCTACATAATAGTGAGAAAATAAAACTTATTTTTTTAACTCCAGTTTGAATGTCTTGATTGGTATTTAATTTTAACTATTTCAAAACTCTTAATAATTTATTAATAATATAAGTTTCAAATTAATTAAATTAAAAATACACTATATATATATATATATATATATTAAAAAAATTAAACTATTAAGAAATCATTTATAATTTTTTTTCATATTTATTATTGTAAATAAATAAATAAATTTGTTATTTTTATATAATGTAAAATAAGGTACTGATTTGTTATAAAAATAAACCATAAGTCAGAATTTAAAACCACATAAATACCTCTTCTTTTTTCTCAAAAAAGTGATATAACTAAAACACCATTTATTATGTCGTCATTTTTAATAGTGTTAGACGATTTGACTTTATTTACTAACGGTTTAAAGCACAAAATACTAATTTATTAAGGTTAA
>CATIWO010490371.1:0-20310 GCA_949673435.1 Macaranga tanarius
TAATAATAATAATAATAATAATAATAATAATAATAATAATAATAATAATAATAATAATAATAATAATAATAATAATAATACTAATAATAATAATAATAATAATAATACTCTTGATAAATATAACTAAATATCACCACAATCTCCTCTTAACTCCTTAAAGTAATGGAATTATTACATAATAGCCCATAAATTTCTATTGTGATAATCTACTCCTAATTTTTCTTACAATTTAGTCTCTCTCTATAATTCATGCACATTGCCAAACTTAAATTATGTCCACTATCTATTATGTATAAAATACAATACATAAGAATGGTACAAATATTCAAAAAGGCAGGTGTTCTCCCCTCCTTAAAGAAAATTTAATCCCTGAAATTAACTACTCACCGAATAATAATACTTTTTGAACTTAATTCCTCTTTATCCTTATTGCATAAGCTCTCATAATATCTTTCGATTTCTACATTTTACATTCAATTATTCGACTCGAATCTCTGTCCAGCTTACCAAATGATAATACTTCATGCCATTTCATACTTTATAACATCATATGCCCAAATGCATTATATTCTCAAATGTATATAATAACATAATCACAATATTCAATATTATTCCTTGCCATCTCCGCTTTGGTACTAGTGACAAGCATAATTTTCCAGTAAAGCTTGACACTCTGCTTTCACATACTAACCTCTTCTATGATTCTTTTCATTGTTAGCTAATAATTAGAAGACTTCAGACTCCACTGTTGTCCCAATTCAACACTTTTTGATAATTATATACTTCAATCTCTTGATATTCGTTAACATTAATAATGATTTCCCATATAATTATTATATTCAAATCTTTAATGTTTAAACCATATTATCTATTTTGGAATCATAAGATGAGATATTCACTCTATGAGATCATAATTTTATAACTGTCCAATATAGCAGTCACACATATATTCTGTTTTTAGTTTTGAAACCTTAACATAACTAATTAAATTTTCATTCCCAATCAATAATGCAAACAAAAGAGTAATAGTGGTTGCTTTTCTTTACTTTCCAAATCTTCATTGACCAACTTTAGTTTATTTCCTTGATAATTATGCACACAAGATAACACCCTCTTTCATCCCGTAACTCATTTAGTTGAAATAATATACAACTATGTCTTTCTCAACTTAATAAATAGAGAAGAGTACCTTTCAAATTTGTTATCACCCCACTTTCAATTCCGTCTTAAGTACTATTATAGCAGTTTTTAATTACTCAATGAATTCTTCACTAAGTTGTTATTCACTTATCCATTGCCAACACATAACCACACACTATCATCTTTTACTTGAATAAGCCAAATTTATTATTTTTCCATCATAAATTATTCAATTATCACTTTATCTCTTCCATCTTCAAGTCTGCCTTCTAACACTAAAGTAGCTTTCAATAATTCCTTCAAAATCATATCAAGGATTTTTTAATTATAATATATCTATTCACCTTAGTTAGCTTTCCTTGCATCTTCGACATTACTTATATAAATTCCACACTTATTTTATTTTACATGATATGCAATCACAAATAAACTTAACAACATATACAATTTCTCTTTTAACTATTTTTATTTTACAATGATGTAGTAGTTCCACATCCCAATCTTTTCTCACAAAATCATTAATTCTCTTTTTATTTCCTGAACTATTATGTTCATCATATCATTCACTATTTTGAAGCAGAATTACATTATCAGATTTACAATCACATCATTCCAACAAGTATAGAACACACACATACCACACTTTCACAGTTATTCAAGTAAGTTATATATATGGGATGCATACCTATATAAACAAACATATGAATTTTCAGAATCTAAATTTATCAACACAAAAGCATGATAAATAGGTATAGTAAATTTACCCGTATTTTCACTTTTTTTATTTTCTCGACCTCTTCCTTAGCTAATTCGTGGTACACTTTTTCCAATATTGTTTTATCCCACCATTTGAGATTCTTCATTATTTTTCTTTATTGGACAATCTATGATAAAATGTTTGGATTGTCTATAATGGTAACACACTTTCAGTTTAGTTCTCCAATATTCTCCCTTGCGCAATTTTCCACATTCATTGCACATTAAAGCCATTGTGCCATCCATAGATTTGCTTTTACCAGCGTCTTTTTGATTATCTATTTTTCCAAAACTCATACTGTATGATTCTTCCACTGATTGATCAAACTGGCTCGTCCTACTTTTCTTAAATCGACTTTGTTGAGTGCTAGTACTTTTAAGAGATAAATCATCCTCTCTCTCAGTTGGTGTAGTAAAGACACTTATAGTTCTTTTCTTGTTGGGATATTTTTTCTAATATAATTCCTCAGCCTCGTAGTACCGCCTCTAAAATATCTCTATAGGTTGGTGGCTTTACTGCTATTCTTTCTCTAATTTCAAGATTTAGTTCCCTTTTAAATTTGTTTCTTTTCAATTCTTCAGTGGCTACCTCTTTAGGTGCGTATCTTGATAATCTCACAAATTTAACTTCATAATCAGCCACAGATAAGTCATTTTGCTTCAATTCCAGGAATTTAAGTTTTTTCCTATTTTTGTATACAACCGACATATATTTATCTAAAAATTCCCTTAGAAAGTCCACCTTGGTTAATGACATTGGCACATTTCTGCTCCCCGGCATAATTTCTCGCCAATTTAGTGCATATTGCTCAAACAAAGATACTACATAACTTACCCGCTTCTTAATAGTACATTCAAATCAATCTAACACCCTTTCAGTATTTTTTAACCACTCTTCTACCACCATTAGATTAGTAGTTTTAGCAAAAACTTTAGCACCCTGTTTTCTTATCTTTTTATAGTTAGCGTCAAGAGTGCTTTCAGTTGGTTTTTGAGCTATCCCGCTCATGACTTGAACAAATTCTTGCATAAATGTAAGATAAGCAACTTGTGGAGGAGGAGGTTGTGGTTGTGATTGTTCATATTCAGGTGCATCTAATGCATGCATAGGTTTTTGCCTATGTACAGACTCAGGTGACTCTTCCGGGCCAGAGTGAGGCGCTTCGTATTTCCTCATCCTAACATAGGTTTGTTGACTAAAGGTTACAACCTCAATTTTAATAATAATATAATGTTGATAAAAATTGGGTACTAATTTGTTTCAAGTATTTTGTCAAAGAAATACTAGCCATTAAGTTCAAAGCTTATGTCAATCAAGCCCAACAAGTCACAATCCATCATGTTCAAGCCCATGAAGATGCTCAAGCCCATGTAGAGAATTTAAGGACAATATGGTAATTAGAAAATTATTGTAATGGTAGTTGAGTTAAGTGACTTGTCTTGGGAGCTCAAATCTTTTGTCTTTTGTGTCTAATATGTATAAATCTATTTTAAAATTAAAAAGTGTCTTTTTGTCTCATCAAATATTTTCATGCATATTTTTAAATTTGGTTGACAAGAGATTTTTTGTGGCAAAGTGTTTTGAAGTGAACCAAGGTTTACATCTTTTTATGTGACAAGAAAGAGATGATCTTTGCTTTCTCGGGTACCAAAGCTACACTACACTAAAATAGCAAATTTCTCACTTGTGACTGTTGGATCAACAGCTGTACTAAACCAGTTTTAGAAAATTACATTTGTCTCAACAGCAGCCTGATCTTGCTGCCAGAAACTAATCTGCACAGTTTTTGAAGATAAAAGGATTTTGTTACTCATTACATGTTTAGCAAATCAAATGATTAAATTATATCAAATTATAGATCATGATAGCTGGAAATTAGGGCAATCCATGAGATCATATAAATTCATCTCTTTCTCATTAACTCATTTTTGTGAAGTATGTGTGAGAGCAAATTTTTGAGAGTGTTTTTCAGAGTGCTGTAATTCTTCTTCTCCTCTCAAAATATAGTTGCTAGAGCTGCATTTTAATGTTTTGAAAAAATCATCCTTGAGCTTCCTTGTAAGTTATCTTCACTCTTCTTGTCCATAGGCTTCATGTGTATCATTGTTGCTTGAGTGAGAGATACAAATACACACCTTCATATTGTTCTTGAAACGTGAAAAGCACCATTTAGAGAGAAATAGGTGCAAAGTTGTTGGAGCTGTCAAAATTAGTTTACAGAGTTGCTGAAACTTGTTAAAACTATTTTACAGAGTTGCTGAATCTAGGCAAAACCAGTATTGTATACAGTTTGCTGGAGCTGTGAGGGAAAGACCAGCTGGGTTAGTTGAGTGTAAAGGTAGCTTAGGAAAATGGTAGTACTAAGGCTATAAACGACTTGTCTCTTACCGGCTGAAAATAGACCATTTTAACTAGTGGAAAAATCTCAAGGGTGAGTCATTGGGGAGTGGATGTAGGCAAGTGGAGCTGAACCACGATAAAATCCTGTGTGTTTTATTTTCTTCTTTATCTTCTCACTCTCTCATGTGTTGTTAATATGTTTGCAAATGAATTAACTTATTTAACTTACCTCTACTCTGCACTCGATTTAAATTGATAAAACTGGCTCTCCTACACTCACATCTGTGTTCTGAAAGGTTTTAAATCTGTACTCTATTTTAAACTTTCACATTTTAGTTTGAGCCGGTTAAATTAGTTTTCATTTTCAAAATAGTTTGAAAAGCTCAATTCACCCCCCCTCTTGAGCAGCCTAACAGACCTAACAATTGGTATCAAGGCGGGTTTACCCTGCTAATAGATCCATATAGTTGCTAGCTTGAGTGTTGTTCCTTGTGCATCTGGGCTTCCCGAGGAAAACTCTATATCAAGACCACCTCTTTTCAATGGAACCAATTTTGATTATTGGAAAAATAGAATGAAAAATTTTATTCAAACTGTGGATATTGAATGCTGGAAAATCATTCTTAGAGGACCTACCATTCCTACTAAGAAAGATGCTGAAGGAAAAGAAATTCCAATACCCGAATTAGAATATTCTGAAGCTCATTGGAAATTAGTCCAGCTAAATGCCAAGGCCATTAACAAGCTTCATTGTGCTCTTGATGTGAATGAATACAACAGGATCTCAACATGCACTTCAGCCAAACAGCTGTGGGACAAACTTGAAGTAACCTATGAGGGAATAAATCAAGTCAAGGAGTCCAAAATTAATCTGCTGTGGAGAGATTACAAACTATTTTCCATGAAGCTTGATGAAACTATCTCTTCATTGAACACCCAATTTAGTGAGATTGTCAACTCACTCAAGAATCTTAGAAGAAATCTCACGGATGAAGAAATGGTGAAGAAGATTCTTAGATCCCTATCTGAAAAATGGGAAACTAAACTGACTGTTCTCTGCGAAGCTAAAGACCTGCAAAACTATTCCTATGACGAGCTAATTGGATCTCTTCTCACTCACGAGATGATAATGAAAGGCAAGTCTAAGGACAACTCTGCTGAGAAGAAAAAGAGAAGTGACATCGCTTTAAAGATGGAGTCAGGCTCAGAAAACTCAACCAGCTCCGATGATGATGAAGTGGCACTAATCACTAGGAGATTCAAGAAAATGTTCAAGAGAGGTAGAAGGACATACCAGAAGAATATGAAGAGAATGGTCAAGCCAAACTCAGACTACTCGACTAAAAATGAGACCACAGAAATTATTTACTTCGAATGCAACAAACCAGGACATTTGCGAGCTAATTGTCCTAAGCTGAAAAAGAAAATAAAGAAAGCGAAGTTCAAAAAGGCAATGGTTGCTACCTGGAGTGACAGTGATGAATCCAGCTCATGTGATGAGGAGCAAGATGGGAAGGAAGTTGTAAATCTATGCTTGATTGCAAAAGAGAATAAAGAGATTTCTGAATCGTAAGCTGATATAGAAACTGAAGCTGACATGAGTACAAAATCAACTCAAGAGGTAAATTCTTCTAAACCCATTTCTTATGATGAACTTGAATGTACCTTTGGTGAACTGTATAAGCAATTTAGATCCTTGACTAAAAAGTATAGTTCACTTAAGAAGGAGCTCAAGAATGTGAAATCGGAAAAAGAAACTTGCATGTGTGATATCTTTGAAGCTGAATTTAATAAACTCAAAGAAAAATAAATGCATGCTCAAAATCTCTTTGCTGAAGCTTCTAAGAAATTAGACCATGTTGTTTCTCAAGCTGATTCCTTGAAAAAGGAACTTAAAACTACCTTTGATGTAAATCTTGTTCTCTTGCAAGAGAATGAAGAGTTACAGAAGAGAGTATATGGTATAACTAAAGACCTTGAGAAACTCACTAAGGGAAAATAAAATCTTGATGGTCTCTTAGGTAACCAACTTTTTGCAAATGTAAGACAAGGGCTAGGATATGAGAATGTTGCTAGAACTAAGAAGCATGAAAACTATTTTGTTAAAGTATCATCTTTATCACATTCTCATGCTACATGTTTCTATTGCAATCATTCTGGTCACATTGTGAAATTTTGTGCTTATAAGAAAAATGCTTCTAAAGCTCATTTTGTCTGGGTGGCAAAAGGAACTAGGCAAATTTCAGAAACTAACCTGATAGGACCCAAACTAGCTTGGGTACCTAAAAAATAAGTGATCTGATTACAGGTATGCTTAAGGAGCAAGGATGCGCACAACAAGTGGTACATGGATAGTGCTTGCTCTAGGCACATGACGGGTGATAGGATAAAGTTTACTCAACTGAAAATGCAGAATAGAGGAACAGTTAGCTTCGGAGATGACAACAAAGCTAAAATTATGGGACTTGGAATAATTGGCACAAATCCATTAATTGAAGAGGTATCTTTGGTTTCTGGTTTAAAGTTCAATCTTATGAGTGTGAGTCAACTGTGTGATAAGAACAATAGAGTTATCTTTGAACCCACTCATTGTGAAGTTCAAAGTTTGCAAGATAATCAAACTCTTTTTGTTGGAAATAGAGTTAAAAATATCTACTTTGTTGACTTTGAGAAATTAGATCATGCTAGAAATCTGTGTCTATCTTCTATAGATGATGATAGTTGGATTTGGCACAGAAGACTTGGTCATGCAAGCATGCATTTAATTTCTAAGCTATCTAAAAATGAGCTTGTAAATGGACTGCCAAAGCTAAAATTTGAAAAAGATAGTGTTTGTGATGCTTGTCAATTGGGAAAATAAACAAGATCTTCTTTTAAATCAAAAGGGTCAGTCTTGACAACCAAACCTCTTGAATTGTTGCATTTAGATCTATTTGGTCCGGTTTCACCATATAGCTTAGGAGGTAAATCATATGCATTGGTTATTATTGATGATTATTAGAAATTCACTTGGACCCTCTTCCTAGCACATAAGGATGAGGCTTTTAACAAGTTTTCTAGTATGTGCAAGAAACTTGAGAATCAAAAAGGCTACAACATCATAATGATTCAAAGCGACCATGGGAAAGAGTTTGAGAACAAGCAATTTGAGGAATTCTGTGATGAATTTGGAATAACACACAACTTCTCAGCTCCAAGGACACCTCAGCTGTGGTTGAAAGGAAGAACAGAACCTTGCAAGAAATGGCTCGAATAATGCTCAGTGAAGCTAATTTGCCAAAATACTTTTGGACTGAAGCTACTAACGCATCATGCTACATTCTGAATAGAGCATTGGTAAGATTTACCTTGAAAAAGACCCCTTATGAACTCTAGAAAGGTAAGAAACCTAATATAAGCTACTTTAAGATCTTTGGATGCAAGTGCTTTGTCCACAATAACAAGAAAAGTCATCTTGGCAAATTTGATGTAAAATCAGATGAAGGAATTTTTCTTGGGTATTCTGAACATAGCAAGGCTTATAGGGTTTTCAATAAAAGAACACTTAGTGTTGAGGAGTTAATTCATGTTATATTCAAGGAGACTAACTAAACTCTACCAAGTAGAGATGTTGTTGATGACTTTTTTGCAGGTGATGAAAACTCTAGACAAGAGCCAGAGAAATAAGGAGAGGAGACTGAAGAAAAAGAGACCACATAAAATCAAGAAGCTGATGAAGCTGAACGAAATTAGCATGCAGAAAATCCTGACAATCAGCCTGAGATCATATTAGAGCACCAAGCAAATAAGATTGAAGAAAATCAAAGAAGTCCTGAAAGAGAACTACCTGAAGAATGGAGATACCACAGACATCACTCAAAGGACAATCTTCTGACAAGTCCTTCAAGCAAGGTTACCACACAAAGTAGCTTCAAGAAGATGATTGGAAATGTAGCTTGTGTCTCTAAGATAGAGCCAAAGACTGTTGATGAAGCCCAGCAAGATGAAAATTGAATTTTGGCTATGCAGGAGGAACTAAACCAATTTGAGAGAAATAACGTCTGGAAATTAGTTCCCAAGCCAAAGAATCAAACTGTTATCGGAACAAAATGGGTCTTCAGGAACAAGTTGGATGAGCATGGAAATATGACAAGGAACAAAGCCAAACTTGTTGCTAAAGGTTACAACCAAGAAGAAGGAATAGACTTTGATGAGACTTTTGCACCGGTTGCTAGACTTGAAGCAATAAGGATCCTTTGTGCATTTGCTTGCCTCAAGAACTTCAAGCTGTACTAGATGGATGTGAAAAGTGCCTTTCTTAATGGGTACTTAAATGAAGAAGTGCATGTTAATTAGTCCCCTGGATTTGAAGACCATGAGAAACTTGATTTTGTCTACAAGCTAACAAAAGCCTTGTATGGTCTCAAACAAGCTCCCAGAGCATGGTATGAGAGGCTAAGCAAGTTTTTGTTAGATAAAGGCTTTTCAAGGGGAAAGGTGGACAAAACACTCTTTACCAAAAATCAACTTGAGAGCATTCTGATAGTTCAAATCTATGTGGATGACATTATTTTTGGAGCTATTGATGGGAAAATGTGCAAACAGTTTGCTGAAATGATGATGGGTGAGTTCGAAATGAGTATGATGGGAGAATTGAATTTCTTTTTGGGCTTGCAAATCAAACAATGTGAGGATGGTGTCTTTATAAATCAGTCCAAGTATGTCAGAGAACTACTAAAGAAATTCAAGATGACTGAAGCTAAAATCAGCAAGACCCCCATGAGTACAACCAGCAAAGTTGGAGATGGATGAGAAAGGTAAAGATGTTGATATCAAGATGTACTGAGGTATGATTGGCTCTTTACTCTATCTCACGGCAAGTAGGCCTGATATTCATTTTAGTGTGTGCTTATGTGCAAGATTTCAAGCTAATTCTAAAGAGTCACATTTAATAGCTGTTAAAAGGATCATGAGGTATCTTATGGGAACTCAAGACTTAGGTCTTTGGTACCCTAAGGACACTTCATTTGATCTTGTGGGATATAGTGATGCTGACTTTGCAGGAAGTAGAGTTGATCAAAAGATCACGTCGGGCACATGCCAGTTCTTGGGAAATGCTCTAGTCTCATGGTTTAGCAAAAAGCAAACCTCAGTTGCTCTATCCACTGCTGAAGCTGAATACATAGCAGCCGAAAGCTGTGTAACTCAAATTTTATGGATTAAGCAAGAGCTAGAGGACTATAGCTTGAGGTACACTCACATCCTTATCTTGTGTGATAACACTAGTGCCATAAATTTGTCCAAAAATCCTATGTTGCATTCAAGAACAAAATATATAGAGATTAGGCATCACTTCATAAGAGATCATGTTCAAAATGGGGACATCAAACTGATCTTTGTTTCTTCTGAAAATTAGCCTGCCGATATCTTTACAAAGCCTTTAAGTGAAGATCAATTTTGTAAAATTAGGAGAGAGTTGGGTTTGATGAATTTTGAGTCTTAAAGTTTCATGTATTTTTTTTCCATTAACTGCAGTCCTTACTTAGTCATTTTGCACCACATCTTTCATTATATGTGTTAATGTCTTTTTCGTTTGCATGTGCATGCATACTTGCATTTTTAATTTTTGTCATTATGTACTTTTTATGCATATTCATGTAAACTCTCGTTTCTTCCTTCATTTATATTATAGTAGTTCCTTTTCACTTTATTTTATTTTATTGCATTTTATTGTGTTTATCTTTATTTTATTATATTTATTTTTCATCTTTTATTTTATTATTTTCTTTTAATGCCTTCCTAGAAGTATGTAGTATGCTTTTTATTTGATTGAATATTTTATAGAAATTAAATATTTGAATGCATGGGTGTAACTTGAGTGATTTGTGTTGGATTATGTGTGTCATAATTATTTCTTGCATGAGTTAATTTGCTTTCATCGTTTCCCAGGCAAGGTAATTTTTTTTATTCAAAATGACCACATTGTCATATCTTCTCTTTCTTGGTAACCGCCAAACACCATGAGTGTTAATTGCCACCACTTTGTTTTGTTTTAATAGCCACCACTTTTTATTGATAGTATTATAAATTATTGGGTCAAGTAAAATATTGAAAATCCTAAAAGGTGCTTCCAACAATCATGACTCTTCTTTCATCTTGAAAACCGCTGGTCATGATAACTACCCAGTGGATAATAACCATCATTTTCTCATAAAGTAGGTGAAGGTCTCTACATGCTTGTATAAAATGACAAGGTTTATTTTTTTATTCTTTGTTGTTAACTTGTTAACTTATATTTCCTAGGGTTTTCAGTTCTAGAGCCTATATCCTTGGGGAGTTGTGTATTTCTTTAAACCATTATACCCCTTATTGAAACCCGTTCATCACCTTTTAAACTAAAGCCTCCTCACTTTCCTATTATTATATTATACCATCTTTTTCTTCCAAAATTAAAAACCCCCAATTTCTCTTCTGTAAAAATCAAACCACCACTTCTCTTCTTTACCCAAAAAATTGAAAATATCAAAATGGCCAAAAGATCGGCATCGTCTTCGTCTGAGAGCACCAAAAGGACTAAAAAGAGAATCAAAACCGAAGCAAAAAGTAAGAAGCCGATGGAATCAAAAAGCAAGAAGCCGATGGAATCAAAAGGCAAGAAGCTGATGGAATCAAAGGGCAAGAAACCCATGAAATCCATGGAATCAGAAAGTGCAAAGAGGACCGAGAAAACTATAGGGGACATTGTCAAAGCCAAAGGAGTGGTGATGCAACATTCAAACAATCAAATCATCTCACCCAAGTTCATCGATTAGGAATACTTCAAATCAAGTGAGTACCCCTTTCGTGAATGGTTTAAATTTCAGAAGTGGATTGAGTTTATAAAGACAAAGTCGGTAGTGTATGAAAGACTTGTGAGACAGTTTTATGGGTCGATTAAAGTAGTGAATGATGAAAAGATTAAAGTTGTTTTGAATAGGAAAAGCTATTCGATGACCCTAAGTGATTTTGAGCAAGCATACCAAATTCCCAACAAAGGGAATAGGATTGCTAGAAAGGCAGATTTTAAAAAGGTGCTAAATTACAATTAGAAGAAGTTCAAAAGGGAAGTGACCAAAAATCCTAAATTAGCCGAGAATGAACCTGTGAGTTCTTCCACTTTAAAAACTGACCTCCGGATTGCACACAAGTTTATAACCCATTTCCTTGTACCCAAAGCCGGTAGTTATGACTATGTGAGTAGCCTAGAACTCTGCTTGATGTGGCATTTAATGAATGACATTAGACTTAATCTCTGCTATCTCATAATAGGTTTTATGACCGGTGTGACAAAGGCAAAGGGTTTGCCTTATGGTATGCTGTTGACCCCTTTAATTGTGTTTCTGAAAATTGATTTGAGTGAAGAAATTTTCATGCCGGTGGGAGAGTCTGATAAGATCTCTAAAGGTTTTGTGGTGAAAACAAAAAGGGTAAAGCAGGAAAAGAAGAAAGTGGTTGACAGTGATGAAGATACTACCCTTGAAAAATCTGTGGAGAGTGGAAGCTCTACAAAGTCTGCAACCAAATCAGCCTCTGTTCATTCTGCAAAATTCGGTGAACACAACTCTACCGAATAGTCTATTTCTGAAGATTCTCCTGCAGATAAGCTTCTGGACCTCAACCTCCCACACAAATCTGCTTCCCACTCTAAATCAACTTCCCATTCCAAATCAACCTCCCAATCCAAATCAGCTTCCGCATCCAGATCAGCCTCACCAAGAAAATTACCTTTAATGCCCCTCCTTGCAACCAGTAGCGTTCCTAACCCCCTGCTTCATCTGGCTAGAGCTGCAGAGGATCAGAGTATGGAAGCCACTAGGGCCAAGCTGATCAGTGCTGTAACCCATTCACTTAAAACTCATGTCCAAGCTTGTCAAGTGGTACTCTCTGCTTTTCTATTTGAAACCAAGCCTGCTCGCTCTTCATATACTCCAGTTCCTTTTGTGATTCCGCAAGCTGGTTCCTCTGCTCGGTAAACTGAATATGCCCCTGTTACTGCCTCTTTCAAGCCGCAAGTTGCTTCAAAGCCATCTGCCTCAACCAATTCCACTCCTACTAAAAGGAAGGCCTCCTCTTCCAAGCCTCCTCTAGTGCCTAAATGCATCACCCGAGCTATCTCTGTCCTTCACTCTAAACCTGTCAAACCTGGGGATGTTGGCTCTAAGGACAAACCCAAGGATGTCTAGGTTCTAGTTAGCCCCACAGAATATTTACTTAAGTTATATTATTTTCATGGCATTATGGACCTTTGCTTATTTTATGTGTTTGTGTTGGTGTTTATCCATAACCCCCTTTAACCTTTTTGTGACCCTTTTTGCTAATGACAAAAAGGGGGAGTAGTATTTAGTACTGTTATTATTATTTTGCTATTTGCCTATTGCCTATGCCTATTGTTGATTCTAATAAATTGTGCTTTGTTGGTGTTCAAGCATTATGTCTTATTGCTTGTTATGTCTTGAATATCCATTTTCTTTGCATTTGTTTGTTGTCTATTTCTTGAAATGCACTTCTGCTCTTTACCTTGTGATTCTAGATAGCCTATCTGTTAAATGAGTAGAATTTCTTGTGTTCGATTTTGCAGGAATAATTTTGGTCACATTAGCTTGACTGCAAATTAGCTTGGTAGACTTGTGCTTAAATTTTAAATTCTGTTTAATATTCTTATTAATCTAAAAGTTGTCTGCAGAATTCTTGGAAGGCCTGTGTTTTTAACTGTTTTTAAATTAGGCATAGATTTAGGGGGAGCATTATTTTATTTTATGCATATAGTAAGGGGGAGAAAATTTTCATTGCATATCATAGCATTCATTGACATCACATTGCTTGAATTTCATTTCCTTTTTGTGTAAATTTTTATCAAGGTTTTGTCATTATCAAAAACGGGGAGATTATTGACTAAAAGTTACAACCTCAATTTGATAATAACACAATGTTGATAAAAATTGGGTACTAATTTATTTCAAGTATTTTGTGAAAGAAATAAGGGCTATTGAGTTCAAAGCTTATGTCAATCAAGCCCAACAAGCCACAATCCATCAAGTTCAAGCCCATGAAGATGCTTAAGCCCATGTAGAGAATTTAAGGACAATATTGTAATTAAAAAATTATTGTAAGGGTAGTTGAGTCAAGTAACTTGTCTTGGGAGCTCAAATCTTTTGTCTTTTTTTTTATGTCTAATATGCATAAATCTATTTTAAAATTAAAAAGTGTCTTTTTATCTCATCAAATATTTTCATGCATATTTTTAAATTTAGTTGACAAGAGATTTTTAGTGGCAAAGTGTTTTGAAGTGAACCAAGGTTTGCATCTTTTTATGTGACAAGAAAGAGATGATCTTTGTTTTCTCGGGGTACCAAAGCTACACTGCACTAAAATAGCAAATTTCTCACTTGTGACTATTGGATCAACAACTGTACCAAACCAGTTTTAGAAAATTGCATCTGTCTCAACAGCAGCCTCATCTTGCTGCCAGAAACTAATCTGCACAGTTTTGGAAGACAAAAGGATTTTGTTACTCATTGCATATTTAGCAAATCAAATGATTAAATCATGTCAAATTGCAGATCATGATAGCTGGAAATTAGGGCAATCCATGAGATCATATAAATTCATCTCTTCCTCATTAACTCATTTTGTGAAGTGTGTGTGAGAGCAAATTTTTGAGAGTGTTTTTCAGAGTGCTGGAATTCTTCTTCTCCTCTCAAAATATGGTTGCTGGAGCTGCATTTTAATATTTTGAAAAATCATCCTTGAGCTTCCTTGTAAGTCATCTTCACTCTTCTTGTCCATAGGCTTCATGTGTATCATTGTTGCTTAAGTGAGAGATACAAATACACACCTTCATCTTGTTCTTGAAACATAGAAAGCACTATTTGGAAAGAAATAGGTGCAGAGTTGCTGGAGCTTGTTAAAACCAGTTTGCAGAGTTACTGGATCTAGACAAAACCAGTATTGTATATAGTTTGCTGGAGCTGTGAGGGAAATACCAACTGGGTTAGTTGCTGGAGCTAGAAATCAGTGTAGAGGCAGTTTAGGAAAAGGGTAGTACTAAGGTTATAAACGACTTGTCTCTCGCCGGCTGAAAAGAGATCACTTTAACTAGTGGAAAAATCTCAAGGGTAAGTCCTTGGGGAGTGGATGTAGGCAAGTGGAGCCGAACCACGATAAAATCCTGTGTGTTTTATTTTCTTCCTTATCTTCTCACTCTCTCATATGTTGTGCCTGCTTATAGGCCACTCTCTTGGCGAGCGCTAGTGTCTGCTCGCAGACTGAAAAATTCTGGTAAACACGCCCGTGTCTTACCACACAGTCTGGGACACACCCGTATCTCAACCCGTGTCCTCAACCTGATAATCCATTTTCATAACATTTCAATCCCACTGTTCAACAACACATTTATATATCAATACACATTGAGGTTAAACTTATAGTAGAATACAATTCTACCCAAAAATGTCAAATCATACAATTATTAATTTCCCAATCAAAGTGTAATTTTCATATTTTCATCATCTATAACTTAATACTAAACTCTCTTTTATATCAACATATACTAATCATATACGAAAAGTATACCGAATATATATACCTTATAATCATACAAAAACTTGTGCTCATATTTCACAAATTCATATTTCACATTCACAACGGTTCATCTAGTATCTACTTTTACAAATAAAGAATCATATATATATCCTCATATATGTACTTTCATTCAATATTTTCCATGTTTATAATTTTACTCCTATTTATAGTTCCACATCCCACATTATTTAGTATTAGCAATATAATATCATTTGCCTTGCCGATGGACACTTAGCCAATCAACTTAATATTATTTAATATTATCGACGGACACTTAGCCAATCGATCTAATTATGATATCACATTGTCGACGGTCACTTAGCCAATCGACATAATCAACATTTTACATTATCGACGGTCACATAGCCAATCGACATACTCAACATTTCACATTATCGACGGTCACATAGCCAATCGATATACTCAATATTTTACATTGTCGACGGTGACATAGCCAATCGACATACTCAACATTTCATATTGTCGACGGTCACATAGCCAATCGACATTTTTATCATACTTTACATAGTCGAAGGTCACTTAGCCAATCAATAAAATCAACATAATCGACGGTCACTTAGCCAATTGATATATCCATCACACATCATGTCCACATTTACTCATAAATATAGCATCATTTATATTCAATGGACCAACTCGAGTTCATAATACATACACACTTACAACCACACATTCAATACCATCTCATTTCATGATACCACATTCAATCATATATCTCACAAAAAATTCATCAACCTCACTCTTGCATGCAAATATTAATCACATTCCATATCACAACTCAAGATTCATGATTCATCCAATATACTCATTTTCTCAATCTCACTCACCCAAAGATGATAAAAAAGTAAGGTTCACACATTTCCTTACCATCAATCAATATCCACATAAACATACACAATTCACATTTCAATAGTCATACTTTACCTCACATCACATTCAATCAATTCATTCAATCACAATTCAACATTCTCACAATCTATATATTTCATTTCATAGCACACCACATAACTTGCCCAATTCATCCATAGCAATATAATTTTTATATTTAAGAGAATTAATATACATATACATTATATTAATAATTACTTACCACAAGTTCTTTTCAACTTTAAATAAGAAGAGTTTCCCTAGTTGGTTATCTTCTCTTTACCTTTTGTAGGTCCTATATATATCCACATATCAAACACACATTCAACATATCACATATTCACTTAAGCTTAACTTGTATAATCTATCACCTCAAATATGATATATCCATATATTATGTATACAAATCTTTTGGCTCCTATTTTAATACAGAAGTTAGGACTATGTGTCTATTTTCATTTCCAATTAGAATTACCTAATTTGAACATGTATAGAATTAATTATGAATTTTTAAACACTAACAGGTCATACAGGGAATCAGAGTGAGCAATAAAATGTCGAGCTCTATTCTTAGAGGTAGATTCAGCTCAATATCAAAATATAAGAGTTGTAGAGGACTCCTCAAAGTTTCCAGATCATTAAACTTTGCTCAAATTAGAGTTCTATAACTCTAGATATCACCATATAACTAACACATAAGAAAATTTACAAACCAGCCTATATACTACTACTGGCATGTTTGATGCATGAAATTCATGATGCTCTCAAAAATTATAGACACATTCTATGATCACCAAATTCATGTAAACTCTCTCTATATGTGTATAATTTCATTCCCAATTAAAATCACATAATTAATATATGTAGAGAATTAATTATGATATTTATAGCAATATCAGGTCACACAGAGTGATAGAATGAGTAACAAAATGTCTAGCCCTATACAACTATCCTAACAGCAGATTTAGCTCAAACTCAAAATATTGAAGTTATAGAAGACTCTCTGAAGTTTCTATAGCATCTAACCATGCTCAATTCAGAGCTCTATAACCTAAGTTATAGCAAAAAAACCTAGGATTGAATAATAGGGAAAACAGAACTCGAATTTTACAACCAAGAAAACTCAACTTCAATCAATATAAATGCATGGAAAACTTACCACTTGATGCTTTAATGAATTAAAGACCTCCTAAATCTTCCTAAAACCCTTATTTTCTAGCTTGTGTAAGATTATAATCTCTCCAAAAATATATCAAGAAACACTATTCTTCTTCCTCACCAAATCTCTACTCTTCACTTCCATACATACACACGTATACACATACATATACAACCACCAATCATAAACCTCCATTTGCCCTTAAAGGTATCTTCCTCATTAAATGTATAATTATCACTAAATATAATAATAATAATACTCTTAATAAATATAACCAAATATCACCATAATATCCTTTTAACTCCTTAAAGTAATGGAATTATTACATAATAACCCACAACTTTCTATTGTCACAATCTACTCCCAACTTTCCTTATAATTTAGTCCCTTTCTATAATTTATGCACATTCCCAAACTTAAATTAAGTCCACTATCTATTATGTATAAAATACAATACATAAGAATGGTACAGATATTCAAAAAGGCGAGTGTTACACCCTGATTCCTATGTTGTAACATATGTTGTACTAAAGGCATGGCTTGATTAAGTGTCGTTAGTCCTTGGTTAATTCCTACCACACCAGCTACAAAAGTTGTGGGGTCTACCTCAGGAGCTTTTTATTCTACTTGCGGCTATTGCTCTTGCCTCTGCCTTACCGCTGCTCTAGGTATACCCATTCTTTTACCTTATAGGGCAGGAGGAGGAGCTTCATCCTGAAAGGACTACTCACCCTTATCATATGTTGCATCTACAGTGGGAGCATTTCGTGCTCGCCTCATACTGAAAAGATATATAAACAAGATTCAAGACATAATAAGGAAGATAACATATACGTAGAATTCTATAAAAAATGATGACATTAAGTGACAATTACCACCTAATCATTGCAGTAGTTTTAAGAAAAGACAATCACTAACGACCAAAAGAACAAAGAATGAACCATCGCTCTGATACTAACTTTATCACGAACCGAATCCTAAGGGCACGTGACTGGCATTAGGGAATGGAAAAGTATAAAGTGTCTGAAATCCATAGTAAGCCTTAGAAAATCTTCATAATTTAATATTAATGATTCTAATGAAAATTCGGTAGAGTTTCCTCTGTACCGGGAATAAAACCAAAACCTGCATAATGCACATAACACTCCCAATAGTACATAATAATCACAACTACTCCAATATCACTATAACCACCAATACTCAATTCAAATATATCAAGTTACATATTATAATGCAATACAAATATCAATATAATCACTATAACAACAATTCCTTCTATCTACTGTGGTGTCTAGATTAAGTAAATTAATCCACAAATATTAATGACATTACAATAACCTACATAAAGTAGCCGATGAAGAATGAACCCAACGTAGAGGAGAAGAGCTAACAGAGGACTCTCAAGATTCTGAAAAAATAATTGAGGGGAGTCAGACCTCACTGAGTGAATTAATTTTATAGAATACATGTTGATTTTAAAATCCTTGTTTAAAATCATTAAATCTATTAAATGAATAAATATTTGAAATCCTTTTTTTATGAAAAAAATATATAATTTTTCTAATATCTTTCCAAAATCCATAAATCTCTTCATACAAAATTCCTCGTTCAAAAATCATAGAACCTAAAAATCTTTAGCGGAAATCATGGTAGAACCCTAAACCTCAAATCCACTATTGATGTCCCGAGGAAACAAACTCAACCGAGTTACATTACAACTCTGACCTGAGAGAACAAGCTCCATTGCGCTCAATCCACTTACTGCCTGAGAGAACAAGCTCCACCGAGCCTAACTCACAACATTGCCCGAGATCAAGCTCCACCGAGCCTCAAACCAATACATAACATATCCAAAATTTTACCAGTGCGCACGTAGTCCTGGTGATACCTACCTGGTAGCACGTTCTATCATTTTCTACAAAATATTATTTATATCATAAAAATCATAAATAACATAAAATTATATAAACAAAATTTAAAAGTTCTCTTGAAGTCTCAACGACAATAAAATAGCTAAAATCATATTATTTGCTTAACTCATGCATACTAATAGAAATTTCATTAATAATAATTATGTAAATTTTCTCAACAAATATTTTATAAAATTAACTCATAGGTGGAGCGTACTAGCCGATATATCCTTGGCTACCCAACTGCTACGGCTCCCACTCCGGTATTCTCTATAAATAATAATATTTATTTAAAATATGCTTACATACATAACAAATAAATTCATAATTTCTAAAAATTTCGAAAAAATTTATTAAAATTAATGAATCACTAAAACTGACTTAAAAACACCTTAAATTGATATTTGAGGTTAAAAAATTTATTTTGATGAGTTGAGACTATTTAAAAGGAAATAGAGTAATTTCCACCGAAACATTTCCAGAATTTTTAATTCAAAATCGGTAAGGAATCAGACCTAGCTCCAGTTATGGAAATTAATCCTCATAATATATACTATTTATTAAAAATAAAATCATAATTTTTCTGGGCTAGTCACTATTCCTCACCGGAATCCGGTTGGAACTTACCGGATTTTCTCACCGGAAAACATGTTTTACACCACCCAAATATATCAATATGATCCCAGCAATGTATAGAACTCAAATATAGTCTCAAACTCAATAAATATCTACAAAAATAATAGATTGGAGAGAAAATGGCAATTACACAATAAATTCCGATAAACACTTAAACAATATGGATTAGACTCACATTGGTACCAAAAGACTCTTGGAAATAAGATGAGTGTGATGGCGGTAATTGCAGAAGCTAACCGTCGCCGGATATGGTGATTCATCACTGGAAAAATTAGGCCAAAATTTCAGAGGCTTTCCGGTGATAATCTGGACCTTTTTAGATGAAATAAAAATACCGATGTGTAAAGAACGTTAAGAAGCAGTTGTGGTTCAAATTTGGTGCTGATCGGACATCATTTGACCGATGAACAGAGAAGAAAACAGTGACAGGTGCTATAATATAAAGTGCAAATAAGATTAGGGATTGATCTAAAATTCTGCAACTAGTCTATATATAGACAAGGAGGCTGGCGAATTACCAGTCTAGTACCTACGCTTATGGTAAAAATTCAGCTTAGTCCTTCCTCTTTATATTTTTCACTTAAGCAATATTCTTCATATAATAATAATAATAGTAATAATAATAATAATAATAATAATGATGATGATGATGATGATGATGATGATGATGATGATGATGATAATACTAATAATAATATTAACAAGAAAGTAGTAATAATATTATTAATAAAATTCAAGTTATTACTGTTAGTATAGTAGTATGCCCTAGAGGCAATCTTGTATTATGACATTGTATATTATCCCAAATGGCCATGTAATGTTCTTTTAAATAAAGTGTTTATTTATTTGAAGCATTACTCCATTAGCATTATGTTAAATAA
>CATIWO010490373.1:0-10182 GCA_949673435.1 Macaranga tanarius
CATGTCATTCCATCATTCGACAGTCAGTTCGATTAGTTTGAGAATTTTTCTAACTAAACTAAATTAATTGAATCAAAATTTTTAAAAATTAAATTGAACTAACGTAGAAAATTAAATCAAACCAACCAAATCAAATCAAAAATTTTAAAATAAAAATCGAACCAACTAAACCAAAGAAATTTTTAGAAATATTAATTATTATAATATTATAATATTAAATTATTATACTATTTTAATAAATTAAAAATATAAAAATATAATTTATTTGGTTTGTTCGGTTAATCAAACTTTTAAATACATAATTAAATTAAATTCAGTTTCAACTTGCTTCTATTCAGTACCTAGAAATTAAAAATAACAAATCATCAAATCAAACGAAATCAAATCGATTCAATTTTTGGTTTGATTGATTCAAAAAACTTGCACACCTTTAATTTGACATATCATCCAACGTAGATAACACGACATTAGTAGTTTATCCTACATGGCTATCGTTATGTCAGTCTAGATTATGATGTCTTTATTAATTAAATCCGATGTATATTTGGCCACATCATCCTAGATCTAAATGCGTCTTTAGCCATGTCATACCGGGTCTGATTTAGTCAATGTCAGGTCATATGTCGATGTGATATGGTGCGAGCCGCATCATCAGTACGTCTTGCGAGACTATTGTCATGCGTCAGGCATGGACATCAACGGTGGAGGTGGGTGCAGAGGTGAAAAAGTGTTGTGATCGGTTGTAACACTTCCCTACTGTGCCAAGGATATTTGCCAATCCGTGAAAAACCCAAATCTTCCGAGTTACATCAATATGAGGGAGTGATATGATGATCTTAGCCATCTGATTATGAATTCTCCATTGAACATCTTTTGCAATGGTAATCTCTTATGTTTTTAGCAGCATTGTTTAGATATTTATTATTCTATGTAGTTGGCTTTCAATCAAAGTATCTTTTCTTTTACCTATAAAAGGAATTGCATATTGAAGGATCACCAGCCTATTGCTGGTCCAGTGGTTGCCATTTTTTTTAACCAAAGCTCAGAATTTTTGCTGATGACATTGCTGAAGAAGCCCTGGACAAGATGCAGTACCTTCTTGCTGCTTTCACTGAAATTCTGAGATTTTATCCACCAGTTCCAATGCAAATAGACATATGCATTGAATTTGATGTTCAAAATTCTAGCTAGAGAATAGCCTTCAATTAATAGTGCTTCTGAGCGCGCTAAATGGTTCTGACTTCATTGGCCATTTGCGTTTCTTCACAAGATATGTCCCATTAAAATAATGACCAACAATAGAATTTAGGGCACCTGTTTTGAATGGAATCAAAAGGTTCAATTTTTAACATCCCTAGTCAGTTGACAATGCTAAACATGCAACCAAATTCACCAGCGCAATCGTCATTAAAATAATGACCAACAGAAATCGACTGTGGTTTTAGTGAATTCTCTATTTTGCAACTAAGAACAAACAAAAAATGATAAGTAACAATTGGGGTTAGGAATCAGTGGCATTCTACGTCAATGGATCTCAGCAGTTATGCACTGATAAAAGATCTCAAGAGTGAAAACCACCTTTTTAAGCAAAATTATGAACCCCTCTTCTTTTTTTTTTTTTCATTCAAAATTCATTTGCAGACCTGATGTAATGTAAAACGGTCCCTATGTGTACAACTGCACAACATATGGCACATGACCGATATTAATCCTTCAGCTTTCACTCTTATCATCCAAGACAATAAAACTCAGGACCATCAGTATCCAGATGAACCAAGTTGTGCGGAAAATTATGTCAGCAGAGGATTGCAGGCAGGCGCACTATAATTGCCCTCACAACTGCTTTATCACTGTACCTCCATGCCCTTACATTTAGCAATGTTCAACTTATCCTGATATAACTTCAACAGCAGAGGAGCTTCTTTCTTGTAAGGTGTCACAAACTTCCGCAGGAACAAACTTTCAGAAACCAGCAAAAATGTAACTATGCTAGTCAATTTGATCAGACGTTTAGACTGCAGAACCTCTATAACGGAACACCGTGGTATAACCCTCCTATCCAAGCTTAATGAAATGAGTAGTGGATGCTGTGCAATCGATGAAGAATCCCACCCCATTTTGTTGATATAATAGTCCATCATTGTCATTATCTTTTCCTCTGAAACCACCATACACCATGGATGCTTCCTAAAAGCCAAAACAGTCTCTTCCTTAGACCAACCCCACTTCTTATAAGTATCAAACTTCTTTTCCCAGGTCGATTTGCTCATTGCCCTCATCACTTGGATTGCAATAGCAAAGCTTATTACATAAGGATTGAACCCTATTGTTTTTACTTCTTCTACAATCTCAGAAAATCGATCCAAGCCTATCATTAACGTGGAAGGATGGTATCTAAGTAGCCAAACTATACTAGAATGCGGCAATCCGGTGTCTTCCAACAGTTTGATATTTGGTATGATATAGTCTTGTGATTGAGAAAGCATAATTTTTGGAAGGCGTTTTATGGCAGAAAAAACATTGTCATCAGATGTAAGTAAATTTTGTATGACATTAAAAGCAGGGACTAATTTGTTTTCTAAGCTACTATGCATAATCTGAGGGCATACAGATAAGATTCTGGCAATGTCAGGAGCTGAAAATCCTTTAGAGTGGAAAAATAGAATTTTTGGCAAAAGGGTATTCTCAGGATCAGATGAAAGCACTGTGGGACGTCTACAAATGATCTTGGTGATCTGGGTGTTTGAAAATCCATGGTTCTTGAAAAAGGCAAGAGTAGAGTCAGGTTTTTCTGGGGTTTTAAAATAGAGATGCCTAGAAGCTGAAAGAGCAGATTTTGGAGATAACCCACAATTATTAATAAGGTAAGACACAATAAAAGACTGTTGTTGATCACTACTTGCATTGCTTGAGAAGCATCTAATAGAGGAGAACAAAAAAGATTGGCACTTTTGAAAGTAACAGATTATTTTAGTAACAGAAGGAGCACATTTATCAATATTCATTATTTGGCTAATTTTTTGCACTGAAAAAAAGAAACCCAGATGAAGAAGGAACTTACTTAACTCTGAATCGCCATTGACACCAACTGATGCGAAGGAGCTGCTACAATTAATTATTCAGAGCTAAATTTTGCACTTTTCCGATTCCTCATTTCTAGGGTTTTGGGTTCTGAGTGAAAGTGATTTTGTCATTGTGAACCGGACCGAAAGAAACCGCGAATCATGAACCGGCCGAAGTTCTGAAACATCTCCGCTTGATTCTAAGAACTCATCCCAACTGAATCATGACCCTCAAAATATATATATTTTATAACTTTTTTATAAGAATAAATGAATAATTAATTTTTTTAAATTGAATATATGTAATTAAATTTTTATAATTTATAATGAAATAAGAATCATTCTTATTTATTACTATATATTATTTTTAAATAATTTATATAATTAAAAACATCTTAAATTATATAAAATTATACTCTCAATAGTCATATTAATGATAGTAATTAAAAAAAAATTACCAAAAACTTCACATTCATCAACTATTAACTACCAATAACACCTACTAGCTGATGAATCAGCTGTTATTAACAAGTAAATGAAAGATGTTAGTCCCACCAAATACTAAACGTGAAAAGTAAGAAAAAATTAAGAGATGGGGTCATTGGCAAATTAATAATTATTTGTTTTTATTTAGTAGTTTTTACCCATTTCTTGAGCTATTATGATAAATTGCATTCAGCAAATCAAGTTTTCTTCCTTCAGATTATTAGTATCTATTATAGATAGTAAATGTTGTTTAAGACTGGAAAAAAATCCTTTTACTTCTGGAACTTCTAAAACAAAATATCAAGCTCTCAAGCTACAAATTACAACGGTAGTGCCTTTGATAAAAAAGCTACAATGATCGCAACAAAAAGGTATGATAATAATTGGTGATGTTAGGCCCAACAAAATACAACATATTTAGTGTACCTTCGGGGAAAAGGCCAATTTGACCCCTGAACTTTTTGGCCATGGCCAAATTGGCTCTTTTAATGTTTTGAGCCATTTTAACTCCTAAACTTTGAAAAAAAAAAGGTCATATTGATCTTGAAAATTACAATTACTCTTTTATTTTTTTTGACCGTTCAATAAAGATCTCTTTACCAAATAGAGATTTTAATGAGTCTATAAATTAATCTTTATAGTTGATTGTGATGAATAACTATTTTAAATTACTATTATAATTTTAGTTCTAGTTTATTATAATTTAGTAATAAAAATCTTCAAGATATTTATCTTTATTTTATCCAAAAAATATATAGCCTAAATTTTTATGAATATCATTTATAAACTCGCTAAAAATGATAAAAATATAAATTTTAAAAAATTAGCAATGAGAAACGATGGTTCCATGTAATTTTAGAAAAAATTTCCATGAGTTGATTTTCCTTTTCAACTCATGTAACATAAATATATAAAGATATATACAAAGAAAAACTCATGTAACATAAAATTAAAATTACAATTGTTAAATGAAAACTGTTCAATATATATTGCCACAAATACGTATCGTACCGGTTGATCATTAATTTTTACACATGAAAAATTAAATTACTATGATAAAAGTAAATAAAAAATTTTAATGTCTTATGTTATAACTCTTCAATAAAGATGACACATTTTTTATACAACTTTTATTTTCTTTAAATGGCAAAAATTTCCTAATAAAATATCAATTTATCATGTATGAAACATATGAAAAGCTTTCGCAATAACTACATGGTGTCATCTTAATGGGAAATGCGTAAAATTAAATTCAGTTAACAGAATTCAAAAAAAAAATTAAAAAAAGATTCTAAATGGGACTACACTCTAAGGCCTAAGCAACCCATTCATACTATTACTACATTAATTATAAGCAACTTGATAAAGGTAGGGTCGGGAACAATTAATATACAGTCAACTTCACCACCGAAGGAGTAGTCAAGCAGTAAGTTTTCTCTAAACATTTTAAGGTATAAGATTTAAATTATACTGTCGACAATTTAAAGGGAGGACTATCCCCTATTATACATTTCATCAATTTTTAAGTCATATGATCTTTTTATTAATAAGAAAAATATACAGTACTGAACTTGGCAGGTAAAAATAACACCAAATATTGTCAACCTAGAAGCTAAAAAAAGTATATATAAAAAAATCTCAATGGGATTAAATTAGAGATTCTTATTTATATTTAAAGTATTGTATTTAATTAATAATCAGATTTGTGGTATGTATTTTAAATATTTGATATTTAATTAATAAAAATATGACATATATAAATAAAATAAAAATTTAGTGATAATTTTTTTCAAAAATACCATAAGGTGTAAGATTTCAATTCTATATTTATTTTAACTTTCAAATACTAACGAATGTAATTAATACACTCGAAACTAGTAAAAATCTACATATAATTAAAGCAGATTGATAATTAAGCCCGGGACCCGTTCCTACTATAAAATATGAGAATGATTCTCATGTTTAAGCAAAAACCTCTTGTTTTCTAATTGATAAACACTTTTATAATATAATTATTGCCCTAACACTTTCCTCCATGGCAGCATCTGATCCAGTCAACACCAGTAATGGTCTCAGCCCCATGAGCTTCAAGGTCATGTCAGAGGCTAGCAAGGTTAAGGTTGGAAGAGACTCCATCAACACTCTTATTAGGTCCTTTTCTCAAGACCAAGAGAAAAATTCTTGACTTTGGGGTTGTAATCAGGCTCATGGAAAAATGGAACCAATGTCTACCCAATGTGATGCAGATGAGGTTGCTTGTGCCTGTATGGAGAAATTTGAAAAATTTCGATAATGGCATTTTCGTAATTACGGGCAACTTTGGAGTTTCGGATTTTGGCAATTTCAAAGCGCAATTTCATTGGAAACGGACCAAGGATCGAAACACACTAGCTATGCTTGTGATATCCCATGCTTTTCGGCCAAATTCCATCGTTTAGGCCTCGAAAAATGTGTTTTAGTAATTTTTTTTGACTTTTTCGTAATTTTCTTTTTCTATTAGGATTTGGTTTAGGGTTTTCTATTTAAGGATTTTGGTGTTTATTTTGGAGTTAGTTTTTGTTGATTAATTTAATTTTTGTTTATCCCAAAATTCTGTGAATTTTGTTGCCTGTTCCTTGAATTTGAGAATTGCAGGTTATAGAAGATTTTTGATTGGCATTCGTGCATGAATCAATAATCGTTAATATTTATCCTTTGACAGACTTCCACTACGTCAGTTTGGTATCAGAGCTATGCCGCCCAGAAGGCAGCCAGCGCATTAACAAACACAACAACGTGTAGAGGAGGTTTACGAGCGTGATGATCTACGTCGCATTGAGCAGCGATTCGAGCAACGGATCGAACAAATGATAGATCAGCAAATGGACACCTTGATGGATCACCTAACTGAGAGGATGGGCGAGTTATTAGTTAATCAAAATAGGGAGAATCCAAATCATGGGAGGATTCCTAATTTTGATGAACATAGAAATCCTTTTGCAGGAGGAAACGATGATGATGATGAGTACATGGATGACTATGATGATGTGCCTCGCAGACGTCGTCGACAACAGGTAGAAGAGGATGATAGAAGGCATTGGAAAACAGGTATGCGTACTGAAATACCTGAATTTCATGGTGGCTTACAACCAGAAGAATTTCTTGATTGGTTGGCTACGGTAGAAGAGGTTATGGACTTTAAGGGTGTACCAAAAAATAAACGAGTACCCTTGGTTGCAACTAGATTCTGAGATCGGGCTATGGCATAGTGGCAGAAGGTGAAACAGACCAAAGTTTGTTTGGGCAAGTCTAGAATTACAACGTGGGAGAAGATGAAGAAATAGATGCGGGCAGCCTTTCTGCCTTATAATTATCAACGTCTGCTGTACCAAAAATTGTAGAATTTGAGGCAAAGAACTCGTTTTGTTGATGAGTATACAACTGAGTTTTACCAATTAATTGCTCGGAATGAGGTGCATGAGACAGAAGAGCAACTGGTAGCTCGGTATATTGGGGGCTTAAAGGAACAGATTAAGGAGACAGTCAATATGTTTAATCCATTTTCTATTTCCGCGGCACACCAGCGGGCTTTGCAGCTAGAAAAGAGGCATCCTGGTGGTTATATACAGCCTACTTATGGGAACACTGGTAGTGGGGGCAGTAACGCAGGGGGCAGTACTGCAGGGACTACGAATAGAGCTGGATCAGCTCCGAACAGTGCAAAAAAAGCTAGTCCAAGCAGTGGCATTAAGTGTTTTGCATGTGGTGAGATCGGCCACAGACAGGTAGAATGCAAACAGGCTGGAAAGAAGGTGATGTTTGCTGAGACAGATGAATGCGATGAGGGGGAGGATACCTTGGTGGATGGTGACCCAGTTTTTGATGCAGAGGCAGTTGACGAGGAGCTTGTGACAAGTGATGTAGGGACGATCCTGCCTCACTCCAAGGGCTGTTGACGATGATTGGCTGCGAAGTAACATTTTCCAGTCAACCTGTACCATTAAAGGCAAGGTATGTAGGTTTGTGATTGATGCTGGTAGTTGTGAAAATTTAATTTCAGGGGAGGCGATTCAGAAATTGGGGATTGTGATTGAAAAACATCCAAAGCTGTATAAATTGGCATGGTTGAAACAAGGGGGCGAGGTGACAGTATCCAAACGTGCTCTAGTTTCATTCTCAATTGGAGCAAAATATAGGGATGAGGTTTAGTGTGATGTTGTGACCATGGACGCTTGCCATTTGTTGTTGGGGCGACCTTGGCAGTTTGATAGAGAGGTGACTCATAATGGGAAGACTAACACTTACAGTTTCATGTTTGGGGATGTCAAAATTGTATTAGTACCCAACAAGGAGTGTGGACAGTCCAAGCAGTCCAGAGAAGAAAATAAGGGCGGTGTAAATTTATTAACCCTGGCGTAATTTGAGGGGGTCGTGAAGGAATCTGAAATTGTGTATGTCCTATTCGGAAAGATGGTAGATACAGAGGATACCATACATAAGGTAGCATTACCACTTCTGGAGGAGTTTGCTGATTTATTTTCAGCAGAATTGCCAAACGAGTTACCTCCAATGCGTGACATTCAACATCAGATTGACCTTGAACCTGGTACAGCCTTGCCAAATCGACCTCACTATAGGACGAGTCTTAGTGAGTACGAAGAATTGAGGAGGCAAGTGGAGGAGCTATTGGCGAAGGGGTTTATTCGAGAGAGTCTAAGTCCTTGCGCTGTACCAGCCCTTTTGATGCCAAAGAAGGATGGTTCTTGGCGGATGTGCATAGACAGTTGGGCCATTAACAAAATAACTGTCAGGTATCGTTTTATTATTCCTAGATTGGATGACTTACTTGATCAGCTTAGTGGGGCTATGATTTTTACTAAACTGGATTTGAAGAGTGGGTATCATCAAATTCGGATTAGAGTTGAAGATGAGTGGAAAACAGCCTTTAGGAGTAGGTTTGAGTGGACAGATGAGGATACAAAGGCGTTTGAGTTAATCAAAACACGCCTTACTACAATACCCATTTTAGTCCTGCCAGATTTTCATCAACCTTTTGAGTTGCATTCAGATGCTTCGAAGGTGGTGATTGGGGCATTTTTGAGTCAGAACAGTAAACCGGTGGCATACTTTAGTGAGAAATTATCGGGTGCCAGACTGCGTTATAGCACTTATGATATTGAATTTTACGTTGTAGTACAGGCTATTAAGCATTGACGTCACTACCTATTTCAGAAGGAATTTATTCTGTACACAAACCATGAGGTGTTGAAGCATTTGCACAGACAGGATAAGGTTTCTGCTAGGCATGCGAGTTGGATTGCTTATTTACAGCAGTTTACTTTTGTGGTGAAACATAAGGCTGGTGTTACAAATAGAGTGGCAGATGCATTGAGCAGGAGCAAGAGTTTGTTGACACAGATGTCCATTGAGGTACCTGGTTTTGAGTCCTTTGCTGAATTGTTTGAGACAGATCCATATTTTTCTAATGTTTTGGCAAGGGTTCGAATGGGAGAAAAAACAGATTTCGTGTTGCATGATGGATTTCTATTTAAGGAGAATCAGCTATGTGTTCCAGATTGTAGCCTACGTTTGAAGATAATTAAATAACTGCATGGTGAGGGACATATAGGGCGTGACAAAACTTTGTACTTGGTTCAGGCTGCTTATTTTTGGCCTACCATTTGCAAAGAGGTGGAGAAATTGGTGCAACGGTGTCGGGTATGTCAAGTATCCAAGGGGACTGTAACAAATGCGGGATTGTACATGCCATTACCCATTCTTAAACAGCCTTGGGTGGATGTTAGCATAGACTTTGTGCTAGGGTTACCACGCACACAACGAGGTAATGATTCTATTTTTGTTGTAGTTGATCGGTTTTCTAAAATGGTGCATTTCATTCCATGTAAGAAAACAACATATGCGGTTCATGTTGCTCAATTATTCTTTAGAGAAATTTATAAGTTGCATGGGTTGCCTATGTCTATTGTGTCTGATAGAGATACTAGATTTCTTAGCCATTTTTGGAGGAGTTTATGGAAAATGTTGAGTACCCAGTTGAATTTCAGTAGTGCCTATCATCCACAAACAGATAGGTAAACTGAGGTGGTGAATCAATCTTTGGGAAATCTGTTGCGTTGTTTGGTTGGTGAGCATGTGAAGGGTTGGGATCAGAAGTTGTGTCAGGCAGAATTTGCTCATAATCATGCTTTTAATAGGAGTACTGGATTTAGTCTTTTTGCTATGGTGTATTCTGTTGTGCCAAGAGGACCACTTAATTTGCTGCCTTTACCGGCGAAGACCAGAATTAATGGGAAGGCTGAGAGTTTCGTGCAGGGCTTGCTAGAGGTTCATCAGGCTGTCCATGATAATTTGCTTAAGGCTACGAGCAAGTATAAGTAAGCTACTGACAAGAAAAGGAGGCATGTTGAATTCGACGTGGGCGACTATGTTTGGGCTGTTCTTACTAAGGACAGATTTTCTGCAGGTGATTATAACAAATTATCTGCCAAGAAGATTAGACCGGTGGAGATTGTTGAGAAGATTAATCCAAATGCCTACTGTTTGAAATTGCCTAGTCACATTCGCACTGCGGATGTTTTCAATGTTAAGCATTTAATTCCTTATGCAGGTGATTCTTCTGATGATGATAATTCGA
>CATIWO010490445.1:0-12123 GCA_949673435.1 Macaranga tanarius
TGAGCTGGGCAGAGAGTCTTAGAAGTGGCCATTTGTATGAGAAATGTGAACATGTGAGATCTGAGACTGAGCTGGGTAGAGAGTCTCAGAAATGGCCACTTATGTTAAAAATATGAATTATGTGAGAATTAAAGTAAAAGTGAGCTTTGTATGCGAAACGTGTGACGATGACTCCGGCCGGATAACTAACATGCATATATTGCACTGTGTTTATATATATATATATATATATATATATATATATATATATATATATATATGTTGAATGTGGATTTAGTGTGAGGATTATGATTATAGATTATTTGAAATGGTGTAAATAAAGCACCAACAATATAGTTTTAGTGTTTGGATATCTTTTTGTGATGTTTGGAATGTTGCATAGGAATTCAGACACGGCCATGTGGTTTTAACACACAGCTGTGTATATGTAGGATATCTAAATCAGGACTTCAGGCACGATTATGTACATCTTACGAGAAAAATGTTAAAATTAGGGATGGTCGTGTGCCCTTTGGGCATGGTCCTAAGATTCCAGGAAGAAAAATCTCTATTCAGGCACTAACGTGTGTCATTTTGGCATGACCGTGTGTGTCTAGAGGAAAAATGTAAGCCTCAGGCACGACCGTGTGCATTTCCTGCACAGACCGTGCGCAGCCTTTTATGTTGAATTCTAGCAGTTGATGTGTAGCAAATTTAATTATATATTTTCTTTAATTAGTTCTTGAAGAGTATTATATGTTTGATTATATTAATAATTGCTTATTGAGTCGTAAGCTCATTCCTTTGTAATTGTGTTTTTCAGGCACAGATAGATAGACTAGCTTAAGGTGCATGTTTGATAGATAGCTTGAGGTGTGTTTTCTTCGTGAGTTTAGGTGGGTCAAAGGCAAGCTTGGTGTCGGCATCTCCATGCTCATAAGCATTTACCATTTTGACATTAGGGAACTTTGTATTGAATCATGTGTATATATTATAGCTTAGTATAATGTTGTAATCAAGAGTTTATATATTATGTACATTGTACAAGGGTGTATATATAACATATCTTTTGAGAAATTTTTTATTATAACACGTATTGTTGTATTTTGATGGACACATGTATGTGGTACTTTGAGGGTGCTACATTAAGTGGTATAAGAGCGGGGATTAGATTTCCTTGGGATATGATAATTGATGCATTCATGACATATCATGGATAAGTTTTAGAAAAAATTTAGTTGATGTGCATTGCATATCTCAGGATGGATGAATACTAAGTACCTCGTGTTGACCCTGAAGAGTCGTCTGAGTCAGTTCATAGGCAAACCCCCGTGCATGCCTTAGGAGAGTCAGAACAATCTCAACCTCAAGCCCCTCTATCAGCTGTATATCCTTTTATGCAGGAGTTTGTTCAAATAATGAGGACCATGGGTCAAAGACCAATAGACAATACAGTGGATGAAGTTTATGAAGAGATAAGAAAGTAAGGTGCGAAAGCCTATGCTGGTACTACTAATACCGCGGTAACTGAGGAATGGCTAAGAGGCATCGAGAGAATTCTCGATAGATTTGAATATACCACTGAGAAGAAGGTGAGCTATGCCATATCCTTGTTTGAGCAAGATACTCTAGATTGGTGGGAGATGGTACTAGGAAGTAAGAATGCACTGATGACCTTGACTTAGGAGGAATTTCTAAGAGAGTTTGCTGAGAAACATACACCGGCAGTATAGCAGGATAAGAAGAAGATTGAATTTCTTAAATTAAAGCAGAATGATCTATCAGTGGCCGAGTATGAAGTACAGTTGGTGAGGTTATCGAAGTATGCTCCAGAAGAAGTTACCACCGATGAGTTGAAGAGAAACAAGTTTGAAAGGGGTTTGAATCTAGAGATTCAGGAGAAGATGGCTATAAAATCCCCGACGTATAGAGAATTATTAGAGATTGTTTTGCTAGCTGAGGAAATGATCATAGAAAGGAATGAAGTGGAGGCCAAAAAGAAGAGAACCATAGGCACATTCACCGTCCCGACTCAAACTAGTGGTAGTTTATCTTTTAGAGGCTCCAATTTTTAGAGAAGCGGATTTAGAGGATGAGGCATGAGTCGGTCTAACCAGTCAAGGGGAGTATCCTTTGGCTGAGGATTTGGGAGATTTGATGGCCGAAGAGGGCAAGGTAGATCTATGAGTGGCACATCATCTCCCATATATAACAGATGTGGTAGGATCCACTCGAGTGAATGCTAGACCGGGTGCATGTTATAATTGCAGTCAATATTGCCACTTCATCAGAGATTGTCTAGTAAGAAGAAACGCAGAAGAATCTCAAAAATGATAGTGCAGGAGAGAATGTACCATTGGCTAATCGAGGAAGAGGCTGAGGTGGTAGAGGAAGTGGAGCTGGCATTTCGACTCAAATAGGATCTGCTGGTCCATCCCAAGGCCAAACAAAGATCTATACTATCACTCAATAAGAAGCTCATGCAGCTCCATATGTGGTCACTAGTATTTTTACTATCTTTGACTATGATACTTTTGTATTAATAGACCCAGGATCTACTTGTTCTTTCGTGTCTTGTGAGTTTGTATTGGGGGTGCATGGAATAATTGAACCTCTAGAACATAGCTTATATATTTCTATGCCTAATAGGGGTATTATAGTAGTGAATTCGGTAATGAGGGCATGTCCTATATTAGTAAATGGTGAGAGTTTATATGCAGACTTAGTGATTATTAAACTAGAAGAGTTTAATGTTATCTTAGGTATGGATTGGTTAGCTAGACACTATACTATTATGAATTGCTACACTAAGGAGGCAGTTTTAGATATGTTGGGGCAGAATAAGGTAGTTTTGGTGGGTGAGAGAAATTTTATGCATGCTTGTTTGATTACAGCGGTGACAACATTTCATTTGATTAAAGATGGATGTGAGGCTTATTTAGCCAATATTGTGGATACGACCTAAGTTAGCCCGAGGGTAAGGGAGGTACCGATAGTTAGAGATTATTTTGATATATTCCTAGAGGAATTACTGGGACTACCCCCATACCGAGAAGTTGATTTTGAGATTGAGACTATTCCGGGAGCAGCACCGATATCAATTGCTCCGTATAGAATGGCACCTACGGAGTTGAAAGAACTGAAGAAGCAGCTAGAGGAGTTATTAGAGAAGGGATTTGTTAGACAAAGTATATCACCTCGGGGAGCTCTAGTTTTATTTGTAAAGAAGAAGGATAGTAGTCTATGATTATGTATCGACTACCGGTAATTGACTAGAATTACGGTGAAGAATAAATATCCGTTATCAAGAATTGATGATTTGCTTGATTAATTGAAAGATGTTATTGTGTTTTCAAAGATAGATTTGAGATCAAAATATTGGCAACTCCGGGTGGTCGAATCTTTTGTTCCTAAGTCTGCATTCCGAACTAGATATGGGCATTATAAATTTCTAGTTATGCCTTTTGGATTAACAAATGCACCTGCTGCATTTATGTCGTTGATGAATAAAACCTTTCAATAGTATCTAGATCAGTTTGTGATTGTGTTCATCAATGATATCCTCATTTATTCTTCAAACAAGGAAGTGCATGAACAACATCTTCGAACAGCTTTGCAGATATTGAGAGATCAACAGTTGTATGCCAAATTCAGCAAATGTGAGTTTTGGATGGAAGAAATTACTTTCCTTGGGCATATAGTCTCGAAGGAAGGAGTGAAATCGGATCCATAAAAAATTAAAGCCATTATGGAGTGGGAAGCACCTAAAAATATGACGGAGATTCAGAGTTTTTTGGGATTGGCCTGATATTATCGAAGATTTGTGAAAGACTTTTCAGTTGTTGCAAAACCTTTAACGAATCTATTAAAGAAAATTGTGCAATTCTGGTGGACTGAGACGTGTCAAAGGAGTTTTGAAAAGTTAAAGGAAGCCCTTACTACTACTCCAGTACTTACATAACTAACTGGAGATAGAGGTTTTGTAGTGTACATGGATGCTTCGAGATAAGGATTGGGGTGTGTTCTTATACAAAATGGGAAGGTGATCGCATATGCTTCGAGGCAATTGTGAACTCATGAAGTTAACTATCCTACCTATGATTTAGAGCTAGCTGCTATTGTCCACGCATTGAAGATTTGGAGACATTACTTATATAAAGAGACATTTTCCATATTCACATATCATAAGAGCTTAAAATACATCTCCACTCAAAAAAAGTTGAATCTGAGGCAACGAAGATGGATGGAGTTATTGAAAGACTATGATTGCACCATTGAGTATCATCCGGGAAAGGAAAATGTAGTAGCCAATGCTTTAAGTTGAAAACCTATAGAGATTGCGGCTGGAATAATTTACTATAAAAGGGAGAACCTTGTGGCATTGCGAGCAATGAATGTTAATCTCGATGTTAAGGAAAATCGCCTATTAGATACCTTTCAAGTCAAATTATCATTATTGGAGCAAATTGGGAATGCTCAAATAGATGATGCATACTTGAAGAAAATGAAAGCAAAAGTGGAAGCAGGAATCAATACTCAGTTTGCAATTAGAGAAGATGGCATATTAGTGATTAGAAATCATTTATATATTCCAAATTTTGAAGAGTTAAGAAGGTAAATTATAAATGAATCACATACTGCTCCTTATACGATCACCCCGAAAGTATGAAAATGTATCGAGATTTGAAGCCTTTCTATTAGTGGCCAACAATGAAGAAAGATGTGGCTGAATACGTGGTAAAATGCTTGACATGTCAACAAGTAAAAGTTGAACATTAAGCACCTGCGAGGAAACTACAATCTTTGAAGATACCGGAATGAAAATGGGAGAGAATAATGATGGATTTTGTGATTGGGTTGCCTCGAACTTTTCGGAGACATGATGTGGTTTGGGTAATAGTTAATAGACTCACCAAATCTGCATACTTTCTGCCAACACAACAGATGGATTCTCTAGATAAGTTAGCGGTTTTATATATATCGGAGATAGTGAGGTTGCATGGAGTACTATTATCAATTGTGTCGGATAGAGATTCAAGATTTACATCCCGTTTCTAGGATAGTCTACAGGGAGTATTGGGTACTAAATTGTGTTTTAGTACTGCTTTTCATCCGTAAACGGATGGACAATCGGAGAGGACTATTCAAACTTTAGAAGATATGATGAGGGCTTATATACTTGAATTTAAAGGCAATTGGGATGATCATTTGCCATTGTTAAAATTCACCTACAATTACAGTTTTCACTCTAGCATTGGAATGGCACCGTATGAAGCTCTTTATGGAAGGAAATGTCGAAGTCTAATTTGTTGGGATGTTGAAGGTTTGAAATAACTCGAAGGACCGGACTTGATACAAAAAACTGTAGAAAAAGTTCAAGTAGTCAAGAAATGCTTAAAAGCGGCCCAAGATCACCAAAAAAGTTATGCGGATCGACATCGCCAGGAAATGGAGTATAATATTGGCGAGAAAATTTTCTTGAAAGTGTCGTCCTGGAAGGAAATTTTGTGATTTGGCAAACACGGAAAGCTGAGTCCAAAATACTTTGGACCTTATGAAATCATTGAGAGGATAGGACCACTAGCTTACAGATTATTCTTCTAAGAGAATTATCTTCCATTCATGATATGTTCCATATGTTGATGTTACGGCGATATCGATCAGACCCAAGTCACATTATACAAGAGCCATAAATTGAAATCTCTGAGAAGCTGACTTATGTGGAAGAACTAATAGAGATTTTACATCAGAAAGTGAAGCAGTTAATAAATTAAGAGATTACGATAGTAAAGGTAAAATGGAACTATCATTCACCTAAAGAAGCCACATGGAAAGTGGAAGAGCAGATGAAGCAGAAATATCCATATCTGTTCCCGGGAGATGGTGAGTAGTTCATTTCGAGGATGAAATTTTCTTAAGGGGGGAAATATAACACCCGCCCTTTCGTATACGTATTTATGACGTATGTATTATATTTTATACTTAATAGTTAGTAGACATTATTTAAGTTTAGGAATGGGTATAAGTTATAGAGAGGGACTAAATTGTAAGATAAGTTTAGAGTTAATTGACACATTAGAAAGTTGTGGGCTTTTATGTGTTAATTCCATTTCATTAAGGAGGTTAATAGAAATTGTGGTGATATTTAATTAGAGTATTATTATATTGGTTATTAAGTGATAAATATATATTTATGATTATGGTTGGGCATTTAATATAGGAGACTTTAAGGGGGCCAAATCGTAGTTTTTGATGGTGGCTTATATGTGTGTATATATGTGTGTGTTGGTTTAGAGAGTGTAGAGATTGGGAGGAAGAAGAAGAGTGAGTTTTGATTTGATTTTGGAGAGTTTTTGATCTTGTTCAAGCTAGCAAACAATTGCTTTAGGAAGCATTAGAAGGTTTTATATCCATTGGAGTCTTAATTGGTAAGCTTTACATGCTTTATGGTTGATTGTAGTTGAATTTGATTGTTTGCGATTTCAGGTTTTGTCTCCTCTGTTTTCAGTCCCATTATTTTTGCCATAACTTGGGCTATAGAGTTTTGAATTGAGCAAGGTTGGATTCCCTGGAAACTTCAAAGAGTCCTCTATAATGTTTTTATTTTGAGCTTGGTTATTGCTAAGAGGATATAAAAGGACCGGATATTTTACTGCTCATATTGAGTGCCCTGTTTTGCCCGAATGGATTCTAAAATCCATAATTAATTCTCTACTTATTCGAATTGAGTAATTCTAATTAGAATTGGTAGTAACCTCATAACCCTAGCTTCAGTAGAAATTTAGGGGTTATTGGTTTTGTGTGTGCATTTTTAAGTCATATTGAACTTTGAGCATTTAGTTGCACTTTGTGACTTTGGGGTGAATTATAATATTTAATTATTGGAATTAGTATACAATTATATGTAAGAGTTGATAGAGATAGAGGAGACCCTAATCAATAGGGGGAGCTTTTCTTCTTAAAGGAATTGGATGCTTTTTGGTAAGTAATTTTTAATATAATACTTACATATACTGATTCTCTTATAATTATAGTTGTTTAACTATTTTTGGTTGGGTATGTCATTTATTGTGGCAAGAATGATATATATGTATATTGTTTGTGAGAATATTCAATGGTTGACTAAATATGTACTATGGTGAATTGTGCAAGCTACTTGATGTGGTATGGATGAACATGTATTATTATGAGAATGGTGGTTTGTGATTCACTATATTATTGGAAATGATGGGAAACAAAATGGATGATGAATTGTGATGAATATATATATATATATATATATATATATATATATATATATATATGCATATTGATTGATATGAGGACTGTGAGGTTTACGTGTGATAGTAGAGACTGAGCTGGGCAGAGAGTCTCAGAATTGGCCATTTGTATGAGAAATGTGAACGTATGAGATCTGAGACTGAGGTTGGGCAGAGAGTCTAAAAAATGGCCACTTATATTAAAAATATGAATTATGTGAGGATTAAAGCAAAAGTGAGCTTTGTGTGCGAAACATGTGATGATGACTCCGGTCGGATAACTAACTTGCATAAACATGCATATATATATATATATATATATATACATAGATATATATATATGTTGAATGTGGATTGAGTGTGAGGATTATGATTGTTTGAAATGGTGTATATGAGGCACCAACAATGTAGTTTTGGTGTTTGGATATCTTTTTGTGATGTTTGAAATGTTGCACAGGATTTCAGACATGGCCATGTGGTTTTAACACACAGCCGTGTATATGCAGGATATCTAAATCAGGACTTCTGGCATAGCCGTGTGCATCTTAGGATAAAAATGCTAAAATCAGGCATGCCCGTGTGCCCTTTTGGCATGGTCGTGCGATTCTAGGAAGAAAAATCTTAATTCAGGCACGATTGTGTGTGTCCAAAGGAAAAATGTAAGCCTCAGGCACGGCCATATGCATTTTATGTATGGCCGTGCATAGCCTTTTATGTTGAATTCTAGTAGTTGATGTGTAGCAAATTTAATTATATATTTTCCTTAATTAGTTCTTGAGGAGTATTATATGTTTGATTATATTAATAATTACTTATTGAGTCGCAAGCTCATTTCTTTACAATTGTGTTTTCAGGCACAAATAGATAGACTAGTTTGAGGTGTGTGTTTGATAGATAGCTTGAGGTGTGTTTTCTTCGTGAGCTCAGGAGGGTTAAAGGCAAGCTTGGTGTCGGTATCTCCATCCTCATGAGCATGTACCATTTTTACATTAGGGCATTTTGTATTGAATCATGTATACATATTATAGCTTAGTATAATGTTGTGTTGGGTGTATATTAAGTTGTAATCAAGAGTTTATGTATTATGTACATTGTACAATGGTGTATATATAATATATCTTTTGAGAAAATTTTTGTTATACTACGTGTTATTATATTTTGGTGGACACGTGTATGTGGTACTTTGAGGGTGCTACACTATTAATATTCATAAGGTGCTTATCTTTCTTTTTATGCCTTTACAATATGGAACTATTATATTAGGGTTAGTTGCATGACCATATATGTTTAATTGTTTTAAAAAATAAAAGATAGGTGTGTGGATAAAATTCTCTACATCATTTACAAAAACAAAAACAAACTCTATCTTTCTTCATCCTTTTCTTCCTAGTACTTTCCTTATTTCACCTTTAATCTTTCTTAGTGTTTTGCTATTATTTTTCTCAGCTACTATCAGTAATCTATTACTGATGGTAGCTATCTTATTTTCTTTATTGTTTATCTTTCTTTACTTTTATGTAATTTTTATTTTTATTTATAGTTTCTCTATATTTTTTATTTTAGTTTATCTATTTCAGTTCAGTTGGTATTGTTAGATTAATTGTGCTTCTCTGTGTAAGAATTTGTGAACCTATTTTTATGAAAGTAATTCTTGTTGTCATCATATGTGTGGGGTATTTTTTGTCTTTCTTTATGGGAGTTTTGAAAGATTATTTCTTAAATATGTTTATAGGATCGGGCTCATATAACGACAACAACGTCAATCAAGCATAGCCATGCCTCCTTCCTGAATTTGAGTTTAAGTTCTCTATCAACATGATTGGGAACAACTCTTTCAGTTTATGTTTCTTTTATATATCTTGAATGTATTGTTCTTTGTAATATTTATTTCTTATATTTTTTATTTCAAGATGTATATTCTTTATGAATGAAAGATCTTTATTTTCTTCTCAGAAGAAAAATAAATAAAAGAAAAAAAAATAAATAAAGGGTTTATCCATAGGGCTGTAAACGAACAAAGCCGCTCGTGAGCTATTCGAAGCTCGATTCAGAAAAAGCTCGTTCGAGCTCGTTTGTTAAGTTAAATGAGCCGAATCTGAGTTTCATTTTGAGGCTCGTAAGATAAATGAGCCGAGTCCGAGCTTCCTTATATTTAGCTCGTTTAAGATCGCGAACAGGCTCGTTAGTTTGCTTACGAAACATGTTCGAAAATATGCTCATGAATATGCTCGTTAAACAGGCTCACAAACATGTTCGTGAATAGGCTTGTTAGTAGGCTCGTGAAACATGTTCGCGAATAAGCTTTTTAAACAGGCTCATAAACATGTTCTGGAATAGGCTCGTTACACATGTTCGTGAACGTACTCGTTACTCATATTCATGAACATGCTTGTGAATAGGCTCATTAAATAAGTTCGTGAACACGCTCGTGAACAAGCTTGTTTTATCAGTTAGTTAATTACTAAATTTAAATATTAGTTTCAATTAATTAGTGGTATTAACCATATAAATATAATTTATTTTATGCTTTGATATGAAATATAATTTAATTTATTAAGTAAATACTAGTATTAAGCGAATAGGATATTTAATGACATTAGTATTAAATAATATAAATATTACATATTATATATCAATGATAAAACTAAACAATTTTTATGTTAGTTAATAGTAATATTAACTTATTACATGTAATTTAAATTAATAAGTAAATATTTTAATAATTAAGTGAAATAAAAAAATATTTAAGTCAATAATGAGTAAATGCAAGTAAATTAGCCTAATTTACTTGTTGAGTAATATAGTACTATTAATTTTATTGACCACATATATTATATGAACTTGTGTTATATGAGTAGTGCTATTAATTTTATTGACTGCACCTATCTATATTATGCTACTACTATAGCACTGTAATTATACTAATAACATTGTGCTGACAACGCATAAGATTTAAGTATAAATTGAAGATTGGATCATAATTTTATGTGATTCCACTCATTTAGTGATAGTTAGTTAATGTTTTTTATTTTTATAACTTGGAGGAATTTTTTATGATTAAACTACTATAATGTTAATATTTTAAAATAATATCATTAATAGTATTAAATAATTAAAATTTAAATAAATGAAGATTACAAAATTAAGTAAATATTATATAAGATTTTATTAAATAAATATAATTGAAATGATAAATTACAATTTAATGTTACGTAATTATAGTTTGAAGATTAAACTACGTAGTTTTGTATACAACTCAAAATGAAATAATGTAATATTTAATTATGTAATTTCATAAAAGAAAAATTTAAGTACAAAACTATATTATTTAATCTCTAAATTAATTATGAAGTTTTAAATTTTTTATTTTTTTGTAAATTAATATTAATATTATCATATTAATAAATACATATTGTGTACTAATAATATAATACTAAATAAATAAAAATAATTTAAATTAAATAAATATTATATAATTTATAAGAAATTATATATTTATTAGATAAATATAAATTAAATAAAAATTATATAATTATAATTTAATAATATAATATTAATTTACATTATTATTAAATAAATATAATTTAAAATACAAATATATATTACAAAACTATGTATTAAATTATCAGTATCAAAGCTATGTATTGCAAAACTAAACAATCAACAAAAGTTAACCCTAAACACTTTACCCTTATTATGTTTCTTCTCTTCCTTTCCAACTTCAGCAGCCACCCCCCTCATCACATCGCTGCTTCACCTCCATTCACCACCGTTACCTCCAACGCCATCCTTCACTGTCATCCCACCACATATTAGCAGCACCATCTTATTCTTCCATATCCTTCCATTTCAATTTCAATCTCCTTCCTTATCCAGCCCTACTTGAGTTTTATCAAATCATCATCTTCTATTTTTACATCCATCACCTCTGCCCCGACGCGATCTATTACCTCTCACCATCTTCTTCATATCGCCGTCACCGTCATCGACTCTGTACCTGCTACCATCAAAATCCTTCTTTTTCAACATGCATGTACCTGACGTGATCTATCACCTCTCACCATCCTCTTTTTCTTCTTTTTCTTCTCCTTCTTAATATCACCGTCACTGTCACCTCTGCATTTATAATTGCTGCCATCGAGTTTGTGCTTCAGTTTGAAGGTAATTCTGAGTTGAGTTATTTCTTTTTCTATATTAAAAAGTTAGTTCTCATGAGTGGTTGCTTTTCACACTAGTAGGAATTTTAGTTATTTCTCAGTTTGAAGAGGTGATAATGATTTACTTTGTCAAGAGTTGATTGTGGACCTTCTGGTTATTTCTCATTTTCACAATCATCTCAATGTATTTCTAATCTTGGTTGCAATTTTTAATCTGTTTTAATTGTGGTTGCTTGCAATTATTGATTCATGTTTTAGTTGAGCAACATTTTAGTTCTATATTTCTTTATTGGGTGAATTACTATTTACCCCATGTGATCTGCCATATTATACAACTTGGTCCTTGACATTTAAAATTTATATTATCTCCCCTTTCTATTTTGCATAATTATACTATTTACCCCCTTCGTTAAATTTCCGTCATAATTTCCGTTAGTTGACAAAAAATTATACTATTTGCCCCTTCTATATGATTATATTATACTATTTAATCCTCTAATATTTTGAAATTATATATTTTTATTATTAAACTAATTTTCTCAAAAGTTTACTATAAAATGATAATTATATCAATTAAATAAAAATACAAATTACGTAATTTTAATTTTGTATAATTAAAATTTTAATTAAATGCTAATTAATTAGTATTAGTTTTAAAATATTTCTATTCAAATATTAACTTAAAATATTCGTGTTACATTAAAAAATGTAATCAAATTAATTCTCTT
>CATIWO010490486.1:0-17758 GCA_949673435.1 Macaranga tanarius
CTCGAATTTTGCCCAAATATTGAGAAAGAAATTTGCTCATAAATGTGTTGGACATCATAAATTCATCATCAACTTGTAATTCCTTCAAAATTAAATTTAAAGGAATATGAGAGTAAAGAATTTTATCAATGCCAATAAAATCAATATATTCAACATGCTCACTTGACTCTGGTATATTATTCTCATGTTCTTTCGTCTCAGGCCCCAATGCTTGAATAGCTTCAATTTCATAACTACTAGTATTTTGGTAGTCAGAAAATATGTTATTATGTAACCAGTCATCATCATCCTCATCAAATATCGGTTCATCTCCAATAACCACATCTTCATCCTCACCATTATCAGTATCAATGAATAAGGGATCCTCATAATATTCTTCCTCCTCCTCGTCACAATAATCATCTGATTCAGCAAATAGAGCTTTCTTTCCAGCAATCTTCTTACATTCAGACTGCTTGTGCCCAATCTCTCCGCATCTGAAGCACCTCAAACCACTGCCGCTCGCTCCTTTATTTGTTTGACCAGCACCCCAAGTTCCCTTGTTAGCAGTAGCACCCCAAGTTCCCTTGTTAGCACCAACACCTGTTCCAGCAGTACTATTGCCATTTGTTCCTCCACCAGTATTAACGCCTGGTGGTGAAAAATTACTGGCATGCCTTGTTTATTTCTCAATCAGCAATGCCCGCTGATGTGCAGCAGACACCGTTACAGGATCAAACAAATTCACGGTATCCTGGATTTGCACACGTAGCCCTCCAATGTATCGCAACACCAACTGATCTTCTGTCTCCTGAATCTCATTCCTACCAATTAGTTGGTAGAATTCGGTGGTATAGTCATCCACTGAACGAGTTCCCTGCCTCACATTCTGTAACCGTTGGTACATTAATCTCTAAAAATTATAGGGTAAAAACACGGCCTTCATGTGTTTCTTCATCTTCTCCCATGAAGTAATTTTTGACTTCCCCAATCTGTTGCGGGTTAGTTTTAATTGTTGCCACCACGCTGTCGCTCTACCCCTCAATCTAGTGGCTATCAATGGCACCCTTTTATCCTCGGGCATGCCTTTAAACTCCATAATTTCTTCGACAGTCGCTAACCAATCGAGAAACTCTTCAGGTTGCAGGCTACCATGAAATTCTAGGATCTCAGTATGCATTCCTGTCTCCCAGCGCCTTCGATCATCATCTGCGCCCACTCTATGCTGTCTACGAGGTACCTCCTCCTCATAGAAGTCGCCCTCTTCCTCTCCCACGCTACCAACATTATAAGCCTGTTCGTGGTGATGGTGGTGTCTATTTTGGTTTTCCAACATCGCAGCCATTCATTCGGTTAACTGCTCCATCATCTGGTCAAATCGCTCATCCATTCGCTGGTTGATCCGTTGCTCCATCTCGCGATCATAAACCTCCTCGATACGTTGTTGTCTCCTAGGCGGCATGTTGGCTCTGATACCAACTGACGTAGCGGAAGCTATAAGAAAATTGGATAACTTATTGAATCTGTTAATTCACAATTGAATACCAGAAACAATCTTCTAAATCCTATTGATTCGATTAAAATAATACTAGGAATTAGGCATCAATTTCGTTAATTCACAAAGGAACGCCGATAATTGGGAGAACAAAGGAATTTTATTAATCACCAAAAACTAAGACCCCAAAAAAAATAAAGAAAACACTTAAATAGAAAAACCCTAAAGGAAATTATTTTTTTCCACATGACACGGGCGTGCGATATGCATGGCACGCCCATGCAATTGCATGATATGGGCGTGCAATGCATAAAGCACGCCCATGCAATTGGTTTGCACGCCCATGCAAGTGCATGACATGGGCATGCAATGAAATGTTTTTAATGACATGGGCATGCTATATGCTTTGCACGCCCATGTTGAATGTTGCACGGGTGTGTTGCACAAGCAACATGTCCGTGTCATTGGCACACCTCCTTTTCCGCAATTTTTCATACTTTTTCATATACTTCAAAGTTTGTTCATCCGCATCAAAGGGTCATGAATTATAATTTTATTATACCATTATCAAAGATTTAATGAAATGCCTGCTAATTAAAGAAGCTAATAGTTAAGGGAATGGCTTGAAAGTATATTTTGTGCCTTCTATCTAGGTGTGAGCACTCGGTTCAATCTGAACCGAATTGAATGCTCACCAAAATCTAAAACCGAACATTGAACTGAAATATTAATGGAAGGTAGGTTTGGTTTTTGGTTCCACTGAATTAAAAAATAATAATAATAAATTTAACATGAAAATACATGTAGCTCAGTGGTGAAATGTTGTATGAAAATGTTCTTGGGCCGAATTGAACCAATTGCTCATCAAAATCTTCGATTTTCGATTCCGTCGAATTAAAATAAAAAAAGAAAATCATAAATTTAACATGAAAATACATGTAGCTCAGTGGTGAAATTTATATTGTATGAAAAAGCTTATTTAAATTCAATCATTTGAAAGAAAAAATCTTGGATCGAACACCTAAGAGAATTATAAAATTTTGTCCGAAAGAGTACTTTATTTCCTAATTTTCTAAAAATATTCTAAAAAAAATTCTAAAATATATAATCAGAATTTTGTTGCTACCGCAAGGTTGAAATCTTATTACTGTAACAAGGTTAAAATTTTATCACTGTAAATTTGTAAAAGTACTTTATATAATTTAAAAGAGAATGATTGACCACCGACAACTATTAAAATCATCAGTTGATAGAGTTGTCCTCACTTAAACAATATTTTCAAATTATGGTATATATAGTCGCATTAAATTAGTTGTTAAGAGACTATTACGTATTATGGTTCTATCTGAATTAAATTAAATTAGTTAAAATTTAATGAATTTTGAATAATAATGATTTAGAGAACAAAAGGACTGCCCCTGTTATATTTTTCATAAAAAATAATCAAATGTTTTTTAAAAAAGTGTTAAAAAAGAAAAACACTATTACAAAAACTAAAATTGTATTTTAAACTTCAATTAAGATTAAAATTTATATTAATAATAATTTTCAGTTTAGGAAATATTTGTCCTATTTAAAGCTAGATGAATTATTTTTTGTGCATATGTTTATCATTTTAGGAATATAATTAAGAAAAATCTTTTAGAATTATATTCGAATTAAAATTTGTTTATACCCTTATTGGATTAGAATTACAACATGCCTATATATTGGAAAATGGTGATAGAATTGCTGTCATTTTTTGTTGTCATTATTTGTTTAGGATGTTATGATAATCTTGTGTTATGATATTACCACAATACCACTTTGCCCTAGTTTTAGATTAATCAAGATAATCTAGAACACACTAAAGTAATTAAGTAATTCAGTCCATTAACCAGTGGACAATAATATGTGCAAATTCTTTTGTATTGTGTATAAATAACAATGAAAAGAAGATGATCACCTGTGATTTTAATTTGCCTAGCCCATAACTTCTTATTTTTTCTTTAGCACGCTTTTATAAAATTGTTATAATTTTGTAAAGAAGTGTGTCTTGTTCTTTACCCTTGCGTGTGTGTTATATTTTATACAATTTGAAAAAAACCTTTTGTTTTCTTTTCATATCCTAACACATAAACTTCTTGTTCTCTCTTTATTTTCCAATAATGAGTATTAGAGTCCTTTGACATGAAAGGACCAAAACTTCCATAAAAAAAGAGAAAAATACACAACATTCCCTTCAAATGGCTAACAGAAAATTCACTTCGCCTCCTTCATCTATCATCAATGGTAAAAATTTTTACATTTGGACTATAAAAATGAAAATCTATCTCAGATCTTTTGATCTTTTGGAAATAGTTGAAACATGGAGAGAACCTGCTCCTCTAAATGCCAACCTTACTATTGTTTAAATACAGGAGTATAGTTTGCAAAATGCAAAGAAAAACAAAATTCTAATCTATATTCAATCTGTTGTCTCAGATGTAGTTTTTATAAGAGTCACAGTTTTAGATACTCTAAAAGAGACATGGTATAAGTTTAAGGAGGAGTTTAGTAGTAGTGACAAGACGAGAAGTATGTAAGTATTGAATTTGAAAAGGGAGTTTGAAGTGTTATAGATAGAGAATGAGACTATAAAAGATTATGCTAATAGGTTGATGAAATTGGTTAATCAAATCAGATTACTCAGATAGGAGCTTCCGGATAGCAAATTTGTGGAGAAAGCCTTGACCAGCCCACCAGAGAGGTTTCAAGCTATGATCTCTTCCTTAGAAGATTCCAAAGACTTTTCTCAAAAATCACAATAACAAAACTTGTCAACTTTTTACAAGCAATAGAGTATAGGAGAATCATTAGATATGAAGAAACAATAGAAGGAACACTTTAAGCAAAACAAAGCTATAAGTAATAACCAAGCAACGGTAAAAATAAGCAATTTGAAGCTAAAAAAGGCAAAAAAAAAGAAAAAAATGAAGAGAAAAAGTATTCTCTATATCCATATTACAAGAAGAAGAGCCATTTTGAAAATTATTACTAGTGGAGTCCAAATGCTAAATGTACCATTTGTAATTAGCTTGGACATATAAATAAAATGTGTAATCACAATATAAATCAACAAGGATAGGTTGCACAACTTACTGAGTAACAACCTCAATGGCAAGAAGAAGGGTACCTCTTTGTGGCTTCCTATTATATAAATAAGCACAAGTCTAGAGTCTTAGTTGATTGATAGTGGGTGTACATATCATATGACCCATAATACCAACCTCTTTAGATGTCTGGATACAAGCTACATTTTGAGAGTAAAATTAGTAGGTGATAAAAGTGTACCAATTAAAGGAAATGGAGATATTAAGGTTAACACTCCATCAGGTATTAAACACATTCATGATGTGTTATATGTATCTAATATTAATCAAATTTTGTTAAGTATTGGACAAATACTAGAAAAAAATTATGACCTGCACTTTTACAACAAATTATGCATAACTATTTACTGTCAAGATACAAAAAAGAAGCTTTCCTTTACAATGAAAAAATTTTCATATGCAAACATGCTTTAGTGCACTTGATGAATTATATATCTTGCATATAAGATTTAGCCACTTCAACTTTAATTTTTTAAAGTGCACACAAAGTAAAATTTTGATTAGAAATATACATTTGCTTTAAATATTGTTCATGATTTTTGTGAAGTGTGCTAATACAGGAAGCAATCTAAGCTACCATTTCTCATAAATTCAGTATGGAGAGTTACTAAAAAATTACAACTCATCCATATTGATATTTGTAGTCCTATGAACATAATATCTTTAAATGACAGTAAGTATTTATGCTTTTTATTAATAATTTTTTAATGAGTTAGGTTTATTTTTTGGTTGAAACAGAAAACTAGAGTGTTTTAAGTATTTCAAAAGTTTAAAGCTTTGGTTGGAACTTAAAGTGGATGCTCAATCAAATCACATTCAAGTTCATAAGAATAATCCTCAGGAACAAGATGCAATCTCAAGTGACTCAAATTTAGAGAGTGACACTAAAGTTAGAGTTACCAAACCTTTAAGTGAAATTTATGAAAGGAGCAATGTTGCGGTGATGGAGTCAATCAGTTATGAAGATGCTATTATGTCAAAAAACTAAGGAGTTACAATAGAGGAGTAGCTACACATGATTAAAAAAATGAAACATGCAAGCTAGTTGATAAGCCAAAAGGAAAGAAGATGATTGGTATAAAATGGGTGTTTAGTACTAAGCTGAATTCTGATCGTTTAGTCAATAAATATAAAGCAAGAGTTGTTCTGAAAGACTATTCTCAACAATTTCATTTTTGAATACTTTAATACCTTTACACCTATTGTAAGACTTGATACCATTAACATTTTAATAGCCATGTTAGCTAAAAAAGATTGGAGAATCTTCCAACTTAATATTAAATCAGTATTTCTCAATGGCTATCTTCATAAGGAGACTTATATTGAGCATTATCTGGGATTCATATCTCAAGGGCATGTGGACAAAGTTTATTTATTAAAAAAAGGCCTTTAGGTCTTGAAAAAAACCCCAAGGGCTTGATACAACTTAATTGATGAATATTTGATGCATCAAGGCTTCACTAAGAGCGTTAGTGAGCCAACTCTCTATGTGAAGAAGTCTTTTGATTATTTGTTAATTATTTCATTCTATGTAGATGACTTATTAGTGATTGGTAGCAATCTCAGCCATATATTATAGTTTAAGGAGGAGATGCAATGTACTTTTGAGATGACTGATCTTGGTGAAGTGAAATACTTTCTTAGTATGTAGGTGCAACAAGCTCAACATGGAATTTTTATAAATCAAAACAAGTATGTTAAAGAATTATTGAGGAAATTCAGCATGTTCATTTGTAAGCCAATCTCAACTTCATTATATATGGTGAGAAGATGAGTAAAGAAAATGGAATTGAAAAGGTAGATGGAAGGTACTAACTATAAAAGCTTAATTAGATATTTGACATGTCTAATAGCCATCAGACTTTATATTATCTATGCCACAAGTCTCTTATCAAAATTTATGTAAGATCTAAATGAAATTCACCTTAAAGCTGCCAAGAGAGTTCTAAGATATATGATGGGGACAATTAATTATAGTGTTAGTTTTTGTAAAGCCGATGATTTAAAGCTGAAAGGTTATAGTGAAAATGATTGGGTAGGCTATTTTGATGATTTAAAAAGAACTTTAGACTATTTGTTTGCCTTTAATTCATGTACTGTTTAGAGAGGCATCATTTCAAGAGCCCAAAAAAATTATATATTTTAATTGATGTACTTTAAAAGTTTTATATTTGAGTTTTTAGTTATTGATACATATATTTGAATTATTTAATTTTTTAAGAAATAATTATTTAGTATTAATAAATATATATTACTCATCAATGTTATATCATTTGAATTAAAATACAATTGAAATAGATAATTTTTTAATTACATCTCAACATTGAAAAAGAATAATTTTAAGTTTGCATTGGTATTGGCTATTTTTTTGTTTGCTTTAGAAAGTCTTGAATTTCCCTTTTAATTTCACATGTAAAATTTATTTCTTATCACTTATTAGTTTAAAGACTCAATTATAAATGGGACAACAAAAAATTACAGAAATATACTTTCAAAAAATACATTTGTTGTTTTTGCTTTTATTTAGGGCGTTGCTTAGTTTTTTTGTTGTTTCTCTTTGTTAGAGTCATAGTGGAAGCAATAGGCACACATAAAAAATCACACGCAATAGCAACCAAAAGAAATAAATAAAGTAAATACAAGAATTTACATGAAAAACCCTAAGATGGGAACAAACTATAAACAAAGGAGGAGAAATTTCATTATGTATGTAAAAGAGCTTACAAAGGAATGTTAAGGCTGCTAACAATAAAAAATAAACTAAATGCCTTAACCCTAAATTGATACAAAGCCTATTTATAGCTTAAATGGAGAGAAAATAGGGGAAAAAATAGCTTTCCAATTGATTTGGATGACCCTGTGTCCTACATGGGCGTGTTTCAGCCCGTGTAGCCTTTTGAAGTGAAAATATGGTCCGAACATGACCTAGAATATGCCCGTGTTCCCATCCATGTACCTTTCTAGACAATTTGAAAGATTTCAACATGGTCACCAATAAACCAGTGTCCCTGCCCATGTACTTTACTGGATAAAATGGTAGTCTTGAACATATACTGAGACACGTCTATGTCTCAGACCATGTCTGCCTCCAACATATAAAACACGACCAAAAGTGCCCAAAATGCAAAGCCAATGAATCTTCCACCAAAATTCATATCACAAACACAACAATCTCCACCTTGACATGAATTTCCAAGTATCAATTCAAAACCAAAAATACTCCACAATGCAAATAACAATATAAACTCTACCTCTTCCAACATACCCCCACGGGCATTACTCAACGAGAATGTTAAAAACCAATAAAGTCCAAGCAATATACAAACTTAGATAAAGAAAGTGATTTAGTTAACATGTCATTGGGATTATCATGAGTACTGACCTGCTCCACAACTACATCATCCCTTGTAATAACTTCTCGTACAAAGTGATCATAGTGAGATCAATGTGCTTAGTCCTCTCATGGAACATTTGGTCTTTGGTGATGTAAATAGCACTCTGATTATCATAATATAATGCCATGAACTTCAAATCATCATAAATATCTCCAAATAATCCCTTCAACCAAATGGCCTCCTTAACAGCTTCAGTAATGACCATATACTCAGCCTTTATGGTAGACAATACAACAGAAGCTTGCAATGTTATTTTCTAACTAATAGCATAACCACCAATGCTAAACACATAACCAGTCAACGATATCTTTTTGTCAAAATCTCTGGTAAAATTCAAATCCATATAGCCAATAACTCTATCTCTACATTTCCTAAAATGCAAACACACTCCCAAAGAGCCACGCAGGTAGCGAAGGATCCATTAAACTATTTTCTAATGCATATCCTTGAATTAGCCATATATCTACTAACTAAACTCACGACATGCGATAAATCTAGATATGTGCAAACCATAATATACATTAGGGAACTAACTGCAATAGAGTAAAGGACTCGAGTCATGTACTCGATCTTATTATCTGACTATGGACATAACAAAGATAAAAGCCTAAAATGTGAAGCTAATGGAGTACTTACAGGTTTAAAATCATGCATATTAAACCTTCACAAAACCTTCTTAATGTACCCCATTTGACTAAGATACAATGAGCTAGCCTTCCTATATCTCATAATCTCTATGCCAAGGATATTCTTTGCCTCACCCAAATGCTTCATCTCAAATTCCGTACTCAAATGAGCTTTGACCTTCTCAATTTCTTCTTTATCTCTAGCTGCAATCAATATGTTATCAATATAGAGAAGAAGATATACAAAAGACTCATCATGATTCTTCTTGAAATAGGCACAATTGTCATAGTTACAATATCTAAACCAGTGTGAAGTCATTAAAGCATCAAATCTCTTATACCACTACTATGGAGATTGTTATAACCTATAAAGAGATTTTTTTTAACAAACACAGATAGCCTTCCCTTTTTGAAGTAATAAAACCCTCTGGCTAATGTATAAATGTTATCCTCAAGCTCTCTATGTAAAAATGCCATTTTAATATCCAATTGCTCTAACTCAAGATTATGCCTAGCAACTATCCCAAGTAAAGCTCGAATAGAGTTATATTTCGCAACAGGAGAGAACACATCAGTGAAGTCCACACCAGGAATCTAACTATAGCCTTTAGTAATAAGTCCCGACTTATATTTACCATCATCAATGTTGGAATGCCTTCTTTCTTCTTGAACACCCACTTACACTGAATAGTCTTCTTGCCTTTGGGTAACTTTACTAACTTCCATATGCCATTCTTATGTAGAGACTTTATCTCCTCATGCATGAAAACCAACCACTTTTCTGAATTCATACAATTGATTACCTCGTCATTGGGATAGTTGCTCATTGACTTTAATTTCTTCGGCCATATTCAATGCATAAGCTACCATATCTGCTTCAGCGTATCTTTATGGTGGTTTAGTGGCCTTCATAGGTCTGTCCCTCATAATAGAGTATTGAGGTGTGCTATCTTCCTCATTATTAGTCACCTCTGAACTCTTATCTTATGTAGTTTTTGGTGAGGATTTTGTCCAAAATGAAAATTCCACTTTCATGTCTGCATTTTACTACTGCACAGACTCACCACAATTATCTTGAAAAGACAAGTTACATAATATAGGAGTCTCATTAAAGATTACATTGCAACTTATAATAATCTTACTCTACTCGGGACACCAAAGTTTATAACTCTTAACGCCAGACATATACCTAAGAAAGAAACTTTTTAGACCTGGGTTCCAATTTACCATTATTGATGTGTGTAAAATCCGCAAGTGCATAGAATTGTATCAAGTAGTAAAAAAAGATATCATCCTACAAAGATTGGAGATTGAGTACTGCAATACTAACTATGTTTGATTGTTTAGACAACGAAATAGAGTTCAAATTTCTTTAAGAACTAAAACCAAATCAACTTAAAGTAAAATGCAAATTCAAACAAATATTACAAGCTAGGGTTCTTATTCTCAATTGAACCATTTAAAAGGATTGATTACCCAACGAAGTCTATACTAGTTCTAATTTATTTTGAAGGGATCTTAAAAACTATAGATTTTCTTCTTAAATAAACCTATAATTAATTGGAGATCAATCAACACTAAGTGCACCGAATCTCACCAACCTAATGCATTTTAATTCCAATTTTAAACACAACCTTTAATCAATATTGATCCACTTAATTGTCTCTCAACTAACTAAGCAATTAATAGGTCATTGCCTATTCCTACAGAACCTATCTCTCGATTAAGCCCATAGTGTCAATTCAATTCTAGGGTGATCAGTCCTAAAATGACATTAAGCACAACAATAACCAATGAATTAGATTTAGCAACCTATCGATAATCATAATAAGCACATGGTCAATTCAGAATAAGAACCCTAAAAAGGATCTAGCTACTCATGTTAAAGATAAAAGAAAACAAACAAGAATTGAAAACCATTATGAACATAATACTATTAATTAAAAGTGAGATACAAGAAAAACCCCCTTCCAAATGATGTAAGGAAGCCTTGCTCTTCTAACTTCAAGCAAAGTATCTCCTCTATTAAGCAAGAGAAAATGAAAATGTATTCTGAAGAATAAAGAGAATGAAAAACTAAAACCAGCACTAAAACTAGAAACTAGCTTTTTCTCCTAAATGAAAACAAAATAGTTCTATTTAAAGGACCTAGTTTCCTAATGAAAAAGGTCATTTAAACACTTCCAAACTCTATCTAAATATAAGCTTAAAAGATGAGCTTCTATCTATTCAAACTCCAACTGAAAATCCTTTTTTGATTGGCTGCCACATCATCATGCACGGGTATACAATAATTAGACACGTCTATGCATCAAAATAACTCTGAAATATCAAAATCAGGCATGGTCATATACATAGGCATGGACTGGCACATGGGTGTACGCATGGCCATGTGCTCTGTGATTGGTTCCTCTTAAATTCATGCATGGGCAAGTGTATGGTCATGCACTGGCACATGGTCATGCACTGGCACATGGGCATGCGCATGGCCATGTGCACTGATACGAAACTAACTTCCAACTTTAAACTTCAATCTTATCCTTATCTTCAAGCCCTATCTCCATCTCTTCTCAAATGCATCCTACAACCACAAACTAAACAAAAATTACCTATTTAACACAAAAGTACTTAAATTAAAATAAAATAACAAAATTAACTAAATTAACTAAATTAACTAAAAACTAACTAAACTATGCAATTCTAAACTAAATATGATAAAGTGCTAAACACATGTATATTTTTCACTCATCAAATTCCCCCACACTTGAGCCTTTACTTGTCCTCAAGTAAAAATAAGAGAACAACCTATTTATACAAAGAACCAACATCATGAGTAGTTTTCAACTTAAGAAACCATCCTAATCTCCCCTTAATACAAAGTTTAAAAACTGAAAATCAAAGCAATAACTCATAACTAAGAACATAATAATTACCAAGTGAAAAGCAAACTCCCCCGTTGAATTCATGAAAAAGCATAATTAATAACCAAGAAAAATGAAAGTAGGCATGGAACACTAGCATTCAAGTAGTTCTTTTATTAATAACACCTAAAAGGTACACAATTTTTTCCATACAATTCCTCATTGTAGTATCCCCTACCTTTCTATATTACTCAATGTGGATACCTTAACAAAGTCTTTTGGATACTCATATCATTTATAAAACATTGAAGTAATGCAGAGTGCATTTTACACTCCATCTCACTTAAGGAACTTATTTATTTATTTATTCTTTATTAAGTTCCTATAGTCATATGAACTACATGCAATATTTAAATTTCTACAAACACCTTTCTCAACTATCAAGCACATTATTTCACTCACTCAGTAAAGGAGTATGCATTAAGTTTATTAAAATTTAAAAATTCTTAATCACAAGTTATTTCTCTAACTTAGTAATCCAAATCAAGTATTAAAAGGAGATTAACACACTTACTCAAGGAAAACACACTAATGATACTAACTCTTAGCACAAATAGGCTCAAAAACTCAAGTGAAAGATCTTTTATTCATGCAACAACACACAAAAATGCAACACATAAAATAAAAATAAAAATAGAAAAATAAAGGGGAAAGAAAACTCCCCTAGTCAGATGCATTCGAGGACAAAGTCTCTTGAACTATGATCTCAATAGATGGCTCCCTTAATGTCTTAGTTCCTTTGCTTTGAGAGATTGATTGCTTTAGCTCTTTCACTTCAGCCATCAGATTTTCCATCCTTGCATCTCTTAGGGTCTCATAGACTTCAAACTTGGTGATCACCTCCATCATCATGGTACCAAGCCTTTGATCAATTCTATTCGCCACATCCTCTATCCTGTTTTCAACTCTCTCAATACTATCTTCAAATCTCTTCCTTTTTGCTTCTCTATTCTTTTTCTTTGCTTTGGCCTTACCATCTTTCTTATCCACCCTTTCATTGCCGTGAGCTACTTGAGGTTTGACATCTTCTTCCTCCTCTTCACTGACGTCATCAAAATTTTCCACCACTTTTGGTAGAGGAACATCTCCATATCTCAAAGCGGTTTGACGTAGTTGATAGCATCTTCTATTGTCTGCCTCTTCTAGCCTTCTAAAGTATATGATTACTTCAGCTCTGACCAAAAAATCTTCATCAAGTATTTAACATTCCAATGCTGTAAGAATGGTAAGCTTGCTTAGTACAAAGTGTATGGCCAGACCCGTGATAATATAGCCTATAGACATCAGTGTTTTTCATCCCTGCACAACACGCCATATAGAATGAAACATAAGATATGCACTATTCATCCTATGGTTAGTAGCCATGCACTACATCAAGAATAGTTCATGAGGCATAACTTTTGTACTCTCATTCCTACCATAGATGGTGTGTGCTATGAATTTGTGTATCAACAAATATGAGCGACTATCAATCAGACCACTAACCATAGTATCTCCATGACTTATTCTATTCCCTTTAGTAATTTTAGCCCAAAATCTAATCATGTTAAATTAGGGAGGAGGGTGACATATACCTCCTTCAGAAAATCCAAAAATTTCAATCATGAGATCATAATCAAACTCATATTCTTTTCCAAAGAATCTACACGAAAAAATTCTCTGTTCTTCATCTTTGATTTTCAAAGTGGTGTAGAATTCAACGGTCAATTCATATAACACATCATATTTTACTATTTTCAACTTAAACTAGCCTAGCCTTTTGCACAACACATTCACAAAATCATGCATTCCAATATCCTTCATAAGTTGATCATCAAAGTATTTAGGCATGCACACGTTTCTTTTGCTAAGAGAATAGAATCTTTTACCTTCTTCATCTGAGAAAATAGGGAAGAAAGCATCATACTCATTTTTGAGATCCGTTGGCTTAGGTCTTATCTCCATTGATGTCTTTTATTTTGCATTGGACCTTCGGCTATTGCTGGACATGCTATTTGAACCCATCAGGCAGCAAGAAAATAATTACAGAGAATAAAGATGCAGAGAATTTAATTGAGAGAAAAGTGTTGAAAATGTAGAAGTTCTGAGAATTAAAACAACCCTATGTCTATAAATAAAAGAATAAAATTAGAGATTTACAAGGATTACATAACTCATCTCCTAATCCTATATGAAAAGATGAATTTTATTAAAAAATAAACATTCACTATCTTAATAGAAAAAGGACATGTAAACTAAAATCCTAAAAATTAAAAATAATTAACATAAAAAATTAAAAGTAACAGAATTAAAATTGAAAAATTAAAATTGAAAAATTTTATTTTTCCTTCCCCACACTTAAATTTTATAATGTCCTCATTACACGAAAATTGGAAAAATTTAGGTATGTCAAAGTGCAGGTCGCACGCCCATGCGCATGGACATGCCTGCCGCATGCCTGGCACAGCCAGTGCTCGCACACCCATGCATATGGGCATGCCTAATTCTTAGAATCATGAATGAGCTTTTTTCTCTATTGGCTATAGAATTCTTCCTGAACTTCCCATTTGACACAAAGTTAGCTCTATTCGCAAACCATGGTGCATTTAAACTTTGGATTGCTAATAACATTTCATTTGGAAATAGCTCTTAGATATGCTCCTCCTCCTCATTGTCTTCTTGCTCTAGCTCCAATCTTGAGAGATGATCAACTACTATATTCTCTGATCCCTTCTTATCTTTAATTTTAATGTCGAACTCTTGTAAAAGCAGCACCCATCGTATGAGCCTTGGCTTTGAGTCCTTCTTATTCAAGAGGTATTTCAATGCTGCATGATCTGTATACACAACAACTTTAGAACCAAGTAAGTAAAAATGAAATTTATCAAAAGCAAAAATTACTACTAGCATCTCCTTCTTGGTTGTGGCATAGTTGAGTTGTGCATCATTTAAAGTTCGACTTGCATTATAGATGACATGAAGTTTATTATCCTTCCTTTGGCCAAGTATAGCTCCTATTGCATGATCACTTGTATCACACATTAGTTCGAATGGAAGATTCCAATCTGGCGAGAGAATTATAGGAGCTGTTATCAATGCTTCCTTCAACCTATTAAAAGCCAATTTACAATCATTAGTAAAATCAAATGAAGCATCTTTCTTAAGTAATTTACGAAGAGGTTTAGAGATTTTTAAAAAATCCTGAATAAACCATTGATAGAATCTAGCATGGCCTAGGAAACTTTGAATTCCTTTGACATTTATTGTGTATTGAAGCTTTTCAGTGGTCTACACTTTTACTTTGTCCACTTCAATGCCTTGTGCTGAAATTTTATGCCTAAGTATGATTCCTTCCTCCACCATAAAGTGACACTTCTCCCAATTTAGCACCAAATTTGTCTCCTCACACTTTGTAAGAACTTGCTCCAAATTCTTTAGACATCCTTCAAACGAGCTTCCATAAACTGAGAAGTCATCCATGAACACATCCATAATTTCTTCTACTAAATTTGAGAATATGGCCATCGTGCACCTTTGAGAGGTTGCTGGAGCATTGCACAATCCAAATGGCATTCTTCTATAAGCAAATGTGCCATAGGGGCATGTGAATGTCATTTTCTCTTGATCTTCTGGAGCAATTACTATCTGATTATAGCCCGAATAACCATCTAAGAAATAGTAAAAGGCGTGTTCTGCTATCCTCTATAATATTTAGTCAATAAATAGTAGTGGAAAGTGGTGCTTTCTAGTAGCTGAATTTAGCTTCCTATACTCAATGCACACTCTCCATCTAGTCACTACTCTTGTTGAGTTCTGCTTACCTTCTTCATTTTCCACTACAGTCGTTCCTCATTTCTTTGGCACACACTGGATAAGACTTACCCATGAACTGTCCGAGATGGGATAAATAATACCAACATCTAGTAGCTTGACCACCTCTTGCATGTTTGGATTTAGTCTCCTTTTCCTTTCAATGGTTGGCTTGAATCCATCTTCTATCAGAATTTTATGCATGCAATAAGATGGACTTATCCCTCTTATATATAAAAGTTGCCAACCAATTGCTCTTATTCTCCTCTTGAGCATCCTTACAAGTAAGTCTTCTTAGTTTTGGGTGAGCTTAGAGGATACAATCACTAGTAAAGTTTGTTTTTCTATAAGAAAAGTGTACCTCAAGTGTTGGGGTAGAGGTTTTAATTCTACATTTGGTGGTTTAATGCTTGATGGCGGTGTAGGTTCAGTATTTGGTAATTGAATTTGGGAAAAATGGGTTTAGTGTTTATGGTAATATTCATCTTGGGGGTTTTGTACCTGTAGACATTCCTCAATATACTCTAATTCATCACACTTTGCCAACCTCTTTTGTTAGACTTTAATCATACATTCATCCAAAACATCAACTCTAAAGCATAAATCACTTTCAGAAGAATATTTCATACCTTGATAAATGTTAAACTTATAACTTTCCTCACCTACTCTTAGAGTCAACGTTCTATCATAAACATCAATGATTGCCTTGGCAGTGTAGAGGAAAGGCATACCAAGAATCAAGGGGACGTCTTCATCTTCCTCAAAGTCAAGAACGATAAAGTCCACTGGAGAAATGAATTTTTCAGCTTTTACAAGCACATCTTCCACTATTCCTTTTGGTTCCTTTACTGTCCTATCTACCAATTGTAGATGAATGTTTATTGGTCTTGCTTCTCCAAGTCCTAATTTCCTATAAATAGACAAAGACATAATATTAATAGAAGCACCTGAATCACATAAAGATTTTTGAAATGATAAATTCCCAACAGAACATGGAATAGTAAGACTCACTAGTTGCTTCTTTTTTAAAGGAAGTTTATTTGAGATGACGACACTGCACTCCTTTGTAAGTGTGATTATCTCAAACTCCTGCAACTTCTTCTTCTTGGAAATCAGCTCCTTTAAGAACTTTGCATACTTTGGCATCTGAGCTAGACATTCCATAAATGGCATGTTGATGTGGAGTGTCTTGAATCTTTCTAAAAACTTTGCAAACTGCTGGTCATGCTCATTTTTCTTCAACCTTTATGGATATGATACTGGAGGTTCATATGGTTGAATTGGTGGCGCTTTAGGCTTAGCTTTGTTCTCCTCCTTCACTTTTGGCTTTTTTGGTGTCTCAGCCCTTTCATAATCCTTTTCTTTCTTTCTCTCCTGCATTCTTCTTTTCTTCATACTCTATTGTTGTCTTAGGGGTTTGGATCTCTATGCCACTTCTCAAGGTGATAGCCTTTACTTGCTTCTTTGGGTTTTTCTCCGTATTGCTCAGTAATGCACCTTGATTTCTTGTTGCTAAGGAATTTGCTAGCTGCCCCATTTGCATTTCTAGATTGTGAATAGAAGAAAAATGATTTTGGATCATTTGCTCCATCCTCTTCTGAGCTTCATCTTGCTGGCTCATCTTTAATGACATCACATCCATGAATTTCTCCATCTTGCTTTCCATTAAACTTCCAGAGGATGAACCTTTATCTTGGTGAAACTGAGGTTGAGGTTGAGGTTGTTGTGCATTCTGACCTCTAAATCCTGGTGGTGCTTGTGGACTCCACTGGTTGCTTCCTTGATTTCCCCAAGAGAGATTTGGATGATTCCTCCAACTTGGATTGTAGGTGTTACTATAGACTTAGTTTTGAGGTCCTTTAAAGTTGCCCACGTAGTTAACTCCCTCTGTAGTCATCATTTGACATTTTATGGTAGGATGACCTCCTTGACATAGTTCACGTGAGGAAGACAATGTATACACTGCATTCAATATGGTTAAGCTGTCCACTTCTATTGCTCCAGCTTTCTTTGTAATGGTCCTTTCACTAGACCACAAACTTTGTATATTTGCCATTTCTTCAAAGAGATCCAAGGTATTTTTTAGTGTCTTTGACATGATAGTACCTCCAGCTGCTACATCAATATTGACTCTAACCACATGATTGAATCCTTTATAGAATAATTGCACCAAGTCTCATGTAGGAATCAATTGAGGTGGACACTACTTCTGAAGGTCTTTGAATCTTTCCCAGTACTCGTAGAATGTTTCATCATCTCTTTGAAAGAAAGAGTTAATTTCATTTCTGATCCTCATCACTTTTGCAGGTGGTAAGTACTTGTTGAAAAAGGTTGTGTAAAGCTCTTGCCAAGTGTTGATGGAGTTAGGTGGCAAGCTTGTAAACCATCTCTTTACTCTATCCATTAGGAAAAATGGGAAGAG
>CATIWO010490497.1:0-13284 GCA_949673435.1 Macaranga tanarius
TAACATATTTGACATATATGTTGAAAATAAGACTTGAGAGGCCTAATGCTAAAAAGTATGCAAAGTTTAGAGGCTGAACGATAGGTTTTGCCAATAACGTAATAGATGCAAGTCTAAGCACAAAAAAGGTTGGTAATCTAGGGCAGCCTTTTATCAGTAAAAACCTAAAACATATCCACGAGTGGCACGGGCTCCTTTTAGCTTAAGTGATAGGTCTCGGGTTCGAGTCTCTATGGACGTAGCTCCGTTAATAATTCATTTGGGGAAACCTTTGCCGTCTTTCGGGATCCTATCCGGGTTAAATCCGGATTAGTCGGCGCCCAAAAATGGTGACCGGATACCGAATGCATTAGATGTAAAAATAAAAACCTAAGACACGATTAAGCTGGTCGTTTTTTTTTTTTTTTTTTTTATGGTCAACGACTTAGTTGTTATTTGTTAGTTGATACAATCTATCAATTAGCATTATCTATCATACATTACATATCACAATCAATTATATATTATATTACATTATATTATATGATTTTATGAATTTTGATCAAGGATAAATTCTTAATATTGCACCGTTAGAAATTGATTCCAATATTTTAATTTAGACCATTTAATCTGGTCCTTATTAGCTAGGCATTCCATTTGTTGTGTTAAAAATTGTGGTGCAATGGCACGCCAGCTTTGTGCTAACTTGGGTTGCAACTTAGCTATTGGGTACTACGCGTTTGGCATAGCTAAGGCCTAAGGCTACTATATATAGGTTGCATTTTACGCATTGGGTGCTTTGTGTTGGATTTTGGAGAGGCTCCTTTGGACTTTTAGGCATTTGTTAGATTCTCATATGTGGAACAAAAAAAAAAAAAAATCTTTCTATGATATATATATATATATATATAATTAGAATAGTTAGATTAATTTTTATTTAATTTTAACAATTGATTATTTTTATGTATCAACACTTATAATATGTATTAATGACTATAACTAAATAAGTATTAATCTAACAATTCTAATTTTATCTGTATAAATTTAAATGTTTGTACAGAGAATGATTTTTTAAAAATATATATAAATGAAGTCAAAAGTTAAATAATTATATAGTAAATTTTTTATGTTATGAAAAAATTATAAGTTTAAATGTTTATAAAAAGTTTTCTTATTTGTTATATATATATATAAATGCATATAATTTTTTAAAATTTTTTATATTATAAATAAAAAAAATAATTTTTTTGATAAACTTTATTTTATTTTTGTTTCAAATTTGACTTTCACACATATATAAAATACAATTAATGTGGTTGAAATGCAATTTTTTAAACATATTCTTTATTTAGTAGTATATAATTCATATTATTTTATTAAAATTAGCAAATCTATATAAAAATGCATATTAAATGTTGAGTTATTTATTAATTTTAGGACGAATAAATAAAAAGAAATTTACAATTATGGAATAAAAATTTTTATGGTAAAACAAAAATTAAAAAATGTAGATATTAATTTGCTTGTAAAACAAAAATTTAAACTAAATTCAATAAAAAGTAAAATATCTTCTTCACTTTTTTTTTTTTTTTGAACATTGATCAATTCATTAATTGATTAATGGATTGTTCTTCCCTTGATGTATATTTTACAAGTTTCTTGAAACCTAATCAACAATGAGTGGTGAGACAATGACTATTTTTTGTTTTGCTTTGTTTTTAATTGCTAGATACACCCAAACATGCACTTAACATCCCAATTCCCTATAGCACAAGATTATATATATATATATATATATATGCCAATGTCAGTACTTTTTAATTTTTATACTCGCAAATATTAACATTACAAAAAATTGATGTTTCACTATAATTAATTATATTAAACAGACTATTGTTATTTAAATTAATTTAAAGCTATTTTGAAAATTTTAATAAAATTACAATGATTAATAAAAAATTCATGGTAAATTAACTTTATTTTATAAATATTTACAAATAATTATCATGGAATAAATTTTATGAAACCAGTTTTAAAAATAATATGCTTATTTATATTGTATAGTCAAATGAATTTTAAAATTTTATTTTGAACTCAATCTAAATTATAAATAAATAATAATATTACAATATGAAAATATTTGATTACCATTAAGTATAGTGATCAGTTAATATAAAATTAATTTTACTTAATTAATATCTTAAATTTGAATTATAGTATTTATAATAATATATATAATCATATTAAATTTTTTACTATTGTTATGACCATATTAACTGAATTAATGCGCAAATAACAGTGGTTTAAATAAAAAGTAAATTTTCAGTTCCGATAAATACACAAGCCCATAAACAAATATGTATGTTGCAAAATGCAAATAAATCCCTCCCAAAATGTAGCAGTGGTCTTCAAGTGAAAAAGGAAAAGTAAATAAATCCCTCCTCACAAAAAAGCCGCCATTTCCAAAGAAAAAAAAAGAAGCAGCGCCTTCACTGGTAATAAGTGGGTGTAGGTTTTAGAAGGTGAGATTCTGGTGAGAGTGATTGCGAATTTAATTCTCCCAAACAAAAAGCGGCGCTTCCAATGGACTTTTATCATATGCACGGAATTTTTTGTTTCTAAACCCTAATGCTTTGAATGAGGTTTGTGTTTAATATATATATATAATTTTTTTGGGTTCATTTTTATTGCACCTTATTCTCATTTTCATGTTGTTTCTTTGTTAATGTCGATGGTGTTTGATTATTATTGTGTGTTACATGTTTTTTCATTACCAGTTTTTTTGATCCGAACTTTCTGGAATAATCTGTAATCTCTTTGTTTTTTTTAGGTTTTTGTTATGGTTGGTTTTTGGGATTGTTTTGTTTGGTTAGATTTTCGTGTAATTGAATTTGTTAGTATTTGGGATTTTTGTTCTGTTGCATAATCTATCTCAAATGAATCATGTTAACCATTTTTGTTCTGTTTCAAGTTGGAGGAAATGATGTTTACTTATTTAGTGTGTATGGCAGTGGAGTGAGGCAAAGGAATGTAAAAATTATTATGTATATGTTCACTTGGGTCTTCGTTGCGCGAGCTCAGTGGATAATGTGAGGTATTGGATGAATATGTATCCATAATGACTATGGAAGATGGATTGTAGTTAAATAGTGGTGAAAATTTTGATGTTTGATTGGCATTATTGAGTGTTAATGAATCAAAATATCGGTTGAGGTTTTTTAAGCTATTGCTTTTACCTTTTAGAATTTGCCTCTCCTCTTGATTAGCCCTAGAGGTGTTGGATGTTTCCGTGGTTATTTCTTGATTATTTGTGATGGTACAATTGTGAGGATAGGAGGTTCGTAGAATGGGTCTATTTGTTTTCTTTTTTTGGAAGGAATGATTTGTTAGGCATGTTTAACTCTAATTAGAAAAACAAGTACATTAGTGAAAAAACATTATATTGAACATGTTGATCAAAAGCAACTACAAATCGTTTTTAATGTGGTTCTGATATGTTTTGGTTATATAGCATTCAAAGAATGCGGATAATGCTTTAGATATTGCTATGGCTCTTAAAAATGAGCCAAATATCATATATTTATACTTCCACACCATATTCTAGCTGTTCAGACCAAGTGTGCTTTCTTACAAGCATGTGGATATAGTCTCTGTAATAATAACAGTGATGATAATGGTTTTAGCTTGGTAAAATGAACTGTGGTGGTAGAATATCATCACTGATAATTTTCCTTTGACAACCAATCTCATAATTATTCAAATCTTCTGCCATTTGTCTATAATGCAATCATATGCAAACATGTTCATCTTCACATATATTTGCATTTGTGTATGTATATCCTCTAGAAGGAATTTGAAACCCATGAATTTGTCACCTTTACATTTTCATTTGATGTCTAATACATAGCAGTGATATTTTGGTTCATTGCTGATATAGGTCATGTTTGGATGATTCAGCAAGTTTCACCTCTGTGTTGCCCTTGCTTATAAAATGACATCTAGAAATAATGGAATCCCAAGAGGTCAGAAGGGAAAAAATTTTCAGGGTGAAGGACCGAATTGGATTCTTATTGCAGGAGGTGCTCTGTTAAGTACACTGTCTGTTCACCTTGGTTACAAGCTGAAGCAGACACTGGATTCAAAGCAACAGGCAAATGCTGCTAATAGTATAAAAGGTCGTGTACAATTTGTATTGTTAATTAAGTTCTTTAGACATAAGCATGAACTTAGTTCTGGTGTTTATACATACAATTCAGGGAACGAAAAATCATCTCACAGAAGGAGGACAGGAGGTTGCCATATGCACTCAAGCATGTATTCTTTTACACAGGATGATGATGGTTGCTACAACTGCATACCTGGTATGATGAATCTTTTTGTTGAAAACATAAAGGATTAAGAGAATGGAATTCAAAGCTTTATAATGAGCATTTGATTGTCCCCTCTCCACCCTTCCCCCTCCTGGAAGATGCATTATTGATTTTCTTAATGATGGAAAATTACACAAATGCAAATTCTTTAGTTTTCTGTATCCATAGTAGATCAATCAAAAAATGATTGTTTCTTAACGATCAGTACTGGATTTGCATTGTACTTAATGGTGTTTGTCATCCATATCACCCTTTCTTCATTTTCTCCTATGTCTGGTGGCAGTGGGTGTGCATGTCCATTGTCTGGATAAATGCTTGTTTCAAAGTGAAAAATTGAGACGTGCATACATGTACCACATCATTTCTTGTTTTCTTACTTTCTTAAGAATCATCAATTACTGTATTGTGTATGTTGTCGGTATTTTTGTTCTCCTTTCATTTGGTATACGGGTTTGCGTTTGAAACAGGGAATGAAGACGTGGCAGATTTGAAGCACCAGCCCAGTGACCAGATGCTGTCTGAATCTGATGTTGGTCTTCCTTTGGTGACAGTTCCAGGCCCAGAATTTACAAAGGAGAATGGTGTTATGTGGGTGTCGTCTCCTGATCGCCTTGAGTTGCCCCCAAAACCATTCCACCATTCAAATTGCTCCGACTCACCATGTGTCTCGGAATCTGGTTCTGACATCTTCAGCAAGCGAGAGGTGATACAGAAGCTGAGGCAGCAATTGAAGAGAAGGGATGACATGATACTGGAGATGCAGGATCAGATTCTGGAGTTGCAGAATTCACTAAATGCTCAGCTGGCTCATTCTACGAATTTGCAATCACAACTTGATGCAGCTAACAGAGATTTATTTGATTCTGAGAGAGAGATTCAGCGGCTGAGGAAGGCAATTGCTGATCATTGCGTAAAACATGTGGCCCCCAATGAAAAGCCCCCAACAGTCCCTATATGGCCATCTGAATTGAGAAATGGTCACGCAAATGGGTATCGGGATGGAGAGAGCGGCTTTGAGTCATCTGAAAAGGGAAAGGTAGACGTGGAGAGGATTGAGATGCTAAAAAGGGAAGTAGGAGATTTGAAGGAAGTAATAGAGGGGAAGGAATTCTTGTTGCAGAGCTACAAGGAGCAGAAGGCTGAGCTCGCATTGAAGATTAAGGAGTTGCAACAGAGATTGGATTCTCAGCTCCCAAATATTTTGTAGGCATAGTTAATTAGGTTATGTGCATTCTTTGCTTGTTTTTCTAGTTCCATTTCTTAGATTTGAGGTTCCGAAATTACGAGAAGTTCCTCTTTCTCCTTTCTTTCTGGTTTATCTTTGATTTAGTTGGGAATGTTTGGTGTATTTCTTTTTCTTTGTTTTTTATTTTTATTTTTTTTATTTTATTTTGCTTTCTCTTGGTGTGCATTTTAGAATGAGATAGAGATATAGAGAGGGGCAAGTGAAAGGAAAGCCTTGGAATGTAAGATATGTGGCTTGGCAAGTGTTTGCTTCTGCAAAGAAATCTGGAAAATCTTTTTAACAAATGTTATTTTCTTTGATTGTTTTCACAGAGCTTGATTGCTTTAGTACGGCAATGTGTGTGCTCCACTGGCTTAAGTTGTCTGATTTTGTTCGGTCATGGATTCATGGGTCTAGGGGTATAAAAAGCAAGAATACAGTAATATTAAGGAATAATTTTTTGTCTGTTGAAAAAAAGAATATTTTATGTATCCAGAAACAAGTAATTGAAACTCTTTATTGTTTGAACATATTATGGCTTGTGTATTATAAATTTCCTTAAGAATTTCATTTTCTAATTTGCTTGTTAGACCTAAAAGAAGGGTAGATACTGAAATGTATCCCATCAGAATGGGTGGGGTGGTGCCACACCGATTAAGATGTCTTAAGTATTAGAGTTGAGACTTGAGACCTCTCTTCACCACCTAAAAAAATTCTCATACTCTCCTTGCCACTCAAAGAAATTATTTTTTTTGGATGCCATCTTTGGATTCTAAAAGGTAGATCCCACTAGTTGGTGAATGTGGTGCCTCTGCCCTCATAAAAAAAAGTAAAATGTATATTTTTTTTTCATTACTTAAAATAAAAGGAACATATTGAATTGTAAATTGTAACCAAAACTTGAGGAATTTGTATATATTTTTGATTTTTTTTTGTATACAAGAATTAAAATTAATTTTTTTATATTTTAAATAAAAAATAATTGGTTTTATGATAATTTATGTATAAATTAAAAAGTAGATTATTATATTAATGGAAATTAAAAAAAATTAAATTAGATATGTACATTAATTTCAGGGAAATAAAGAATAGGTAAGAGGGGGTTGTTTGTAATTAAAACTCCAAATTGCAGCTGTACCCATTGAGAGGGAGAGAAATGGATCAGCAACAGCAATTGCTCTTACAACAGCAACAACAAGCGCAGCACCAGCAACACATCCTCTTGCTTCAACAATTGAAGCAAGCACAAGCAGCACAACAACAGCAACAGCAGCAGCAGCAGCAACAACAACAAGCAGCCGCGATTTCACGATTCCCATCTAACATCGACGCCCACCTCCGTCCTCCAGGTCTCCATCGCCAGCTCAATCTCCCACAGCAGAACCCTAACCCTAATAATCCAAATTCCAATTTGCACCAGCAACAGCAGCAACAACAGCAGCAGCAGCAAGGATCCAATTTAGGGCAAAATGCCCAGCAATTGCAGCAGCAACAACAACAGAAGGGGATCCGACCACCAATTAACCCGGCGGAGCTCCAGATGGCTTACCAGGATGCTTGGCGGGTCTGTCACCCGGATGTTAAGCGCCCTTTTTCTTCTCTTGAGGATGCTTGTGAAAGGTTTGATCTTTGTCTGTTTATATTGTATGCAGCCTCTCTCATTTTCTATTTAGTTTCTGAGAAATTAATGAAATTTGTGTTCTAATTTTGTGATTCTTTTGGAAAGAAATGTTATTTATGTACTTTTGTTTTATACCTTTATCTGGTTGAGTTCATCATGGTATTGTAAACTGTTTTATATTTTGATGAATTCTGCTACAATTGATGTTGCTGCTTTGATTTCACCTCTGAATTTGCTGCATTATGTTACTCAATGAAATTTTTGATGATGCTCCGTATTTTCTTCTAGCTTTGACAGGAGTCCTAACTAATGTTACACATTGCAATTCTAAGTTGGTTGAGAAATGAGAACTTCAATTTTTCTGTTTTTCACGGGGTTTCTTTGTTGGCCCCTGCCCTGTCTTAAGTAATGCTCAGTTCCTCGCTTGAGAATTCCCTTTTTAATACCTGTTTGGTTTATGTTTGTGCATTGTAAAATCTTGCACCCAACATAGCAGGCATACTGTTATTTCCGTTATTCCCTCGTTATCTCTTTGAAGTGAATTGTTAGGCAATTAATTGTATTTCACTTTTTTTATTATGGAGGACAGATTTGACTTGTTATTTAGTTAAATGAATTCCACTTACATCTTAGATGGCAAAAAGGTTCAAGTTAAAATTTCATTTTCTTTTTGCTCCTTGGACAATAATATGTATATCATTTAAACATTTAGTTGCACTTTAGGTGTTCTGTTATGCACTTAAGAGTCAAACCTGTTGTGTTATTGGTGATTCAACTCCAGTCATCGGAGTGCCTTCTCTTGTTCATGCAACTATTAGAATATCTTTTGTTTAGTTTATCATAACAGACTAAGCAATAAACATTTAGATCATTTGCTAAATCCACTAAGGTTCCCATTCAATTATCAAGTTTTAACAAACAATTAACCGCCCTTATTTGAGCTCCGGCTTATTATAATGTCTTAAAGTAGGGAGGTATGATGTTAAATTAATTGAGGATACTCGGTTTTTATGGGTGCCAATCCAAATAATCTAGCATAAAAAGGTTAGTGTTATTCCTTAAAAATTGAAAAAAAAAAGCCTTTTGATTTGAAAATTCTCATTAGCTTTTGTCTTTTATTTTTTGTTCCTTCATAGCTCGTATGAGTGCATGGTTTTATTGTCCTTGTTTCATGATCTTCGGATGGATACAAAATAGAACAATGAATTGGCAGGTCAAAACAGACAACACATAAGACTGAAGCATGTAGACTGGCGTATGTTATTGTTCTTTTATTCATATACCCAAATTCTCCATCAGAATGACACTCTTTCCTATTTTAAATATGAGTCAACATAAGCGAACAAAATACCATTTTTTCCCTAAAGTGAAGTGCACCTGAAAACTTGAAGTTGTGACTTCTTTGTATTCGTGGGTTTGTTTTTATCAATTCTGTTATGTGGATTTTAAAGCTATGATATAGTTTGGGGTACCGGAGTAATATGATCCTGGTGTTGCTCTGCAAAACAATGCAATGCTATTTATTTTTCCTAAAAACCATTCTCTTTAAATAGTGAAAAGTGGTAGCAGTAGTTGCATTTGTTCTCAGCATGCATTCTGCGATATTCAACCTCCTGCTAAATTGCTGCAGGTTACTGCCTTACCATGTAGTAGCAGACTATGAAGCAGAAGAGGATGACAGAATTCTTGATTCTGACACAACAGGTCAGATGCCATCTCGTTCTCAGCAGTGGGATCACAATATTGCGGCCAAAGTTGCAGAGTTCACTGCCACATTTGAGAAACAGGCCTTAGCCTTCAACATAATAACCCGCAAGCGAGCTTTAGGTGAATTTCGATCTGAGGAGAGATTGATGATGGAACAGATTCTCCTCCAGGAGGAGAAACGGCTTCTATTGGAGTTGAAAACAGAAATGGATGCTAGGGAGAAGGCTGGTCGTGAAGCTCAGTTGAGAATGGCAGCCATGGTCCAGGCAGAGCAAGCTCGTGCAGAATCACATGCTCATGCTGAAATGATGTCTCGAGCGCCAATACGAGCAAGTGCACTTGGGTCACAAGGCAATAATATTCCTGTTGGTCATGACATAGAACAGGAACATGGTGTAACCCCTGATCAGATGATGAATGGTTGGGGAAACAATGCACAGAGAGATGAGAAGGAACCTTCTGAAGACTTTTTGATTGACGAAGAGACAGAAAACGGAGACACTGGTGTCCAGGGGGAGTGGCGAGAAGTTGGGGAATTTGATCTGAATTCCAGATAAACCATGAAAATTTGTCAGCAGGAAGATATAACAGTGTTAGATTGGGGGTCTAAGTATCTTCATGGTACGGGAATGGCATTGGGCGACTCATTTTCTTGCGCATCATAATTTACAAAGCATGAAATAAAAGGCGGCTTTGTTATATATTACAGCAATTTCTGTAGGCTAGTAAATGCATCCTGTAGCAGATTCCTGAATTATTTTTAACTGGAAAACTTGTAATTTTCTTGTGTACATTTTCCAGCGACCAAAAACTTGGCTTGTTTTCCTAATTTAAGTATGATGCTAAGAGACTTTATGAATTTCCCCCTATCAAGAATGATGATCTAACGCGAAATAGGCCTTTTTTGGGCTCACTGGTGGATTTTTTTTCGTATTTATCCATAATTGCCACACTTGGGTGGGTTTAAAGTGGGATATAAGATATGGTTATTGTCATATTGATACGTTCTTTTTTTTGAGAAATTACAAAAATGCCCCCTTTTAAAAATTTTATTTACAGAAATACCTCATCTTTTCATTTATTATTTTGCATGTTTTATTTATTTTTATATATGCGCACATGCCTCATTCTTATTGGCTTCTGCTATGGACCTATGGTGCAAACGTTTGTATCTATACAAATGAAATTGCAACCGTTAGATTAATTTTTATTTAATTACAATTATTGATTATCTTGGTGTATCAATACCTGTAAAATATATTAATGATTATAATTATTTAAATTTTAATCTAATGGTCTTAATTTCAGTTGTATAGATACAACCATTTGCACTGTAGAATGACTTATTTATTTTGGTTTTATTTTATTTTTTTACTATTTCTCTTTAATACCATATGGTTTCAACCCTAATCACTTATTGACTTATGGTTTTAGCCATAACAAACTAAACCATTAGCAAAAAAGAATAAATTGGTTAACACGGTTACTAATGCTGATGTAACCAAGGGCAAAATCGTCTATCCACTTAATGTGTCTCCAATTTTTAAGAGTGTAAAGAACACTTGCTTATGAGCAAGTGAGAAATATTAAATAATAAAAAATTATGTCCCTTTCTACCAAAATTAAATTTCATTATTTTTTACTCCCAAAATTAAATTTTTCGAATAACAATAAGAAATATTTTATATTATTATTTTAAATACAAATAACTCGAAAATTTCATAACCGTTATACTAACAATTCATGTTTCAAACATTAAAGAACTCATTCATCATCTCATTCCTAATCTTTGATTAATCCACAATACAAATTTTTTTTTTTTAGCTTGAATCCACAATACAAAATTTACTATTTCATTTATCCAAAAAAAAAAAAAAAAAAGCTAGCATAGCCATGGTTGTTGGTGAAGCCCACCACAATGAACAGCGTAGCAATATTCCCTGAGCCTTTGAATGGTGTTTTATCATACAGTACTTCGTGCAAGAAAATAGCTAACGTCCACCAATCAACTACACTGTCATGGCCTTCTCCTTTGATAGTTTCAGGGGCTAGGTGCTCATGGGTTCCAGCAAAGAGCATGGAGATGGCTGCAGTTGGTTCTGCTACAAGCTCTGGAAGTGCACTAAAGGGTAGCCCAAGCTCTGCTCGAGGTTTTTGGATTTTCTTCTTACTTTTTGTGGGAGCAATAAAATTTTAGAAGGCACTAGAAGGCAGCCCATTGCTCAACACCACCACCACCAACGATAAAATTTCAGAATTAATACCACCACCATCATCTTTCACAACATTAAAATCACATTGTTACCCATCAAGATACCACTGTTATTAACAAAATTTAACACCGTTGACACCACCTCCGACGATATTGATACGAAGAATATATAAAATCAAAAACAACATCAACAATAAAAAGAAGAAAACAAAGAAGAAGATGAAGAAGGTAGTGATGATAATGACGGTAACAACATACAATGGATCTAAAAGAAGACGAAAGAGGCAGTAGCATGCAACATCAACAACCTCAATGGTAATTGTGCTGAGGCAACCACTTTAAAGAACAAAAAGAAAGCAGTAGGAGGTAAGGAAAGTAGCAACGTCGCCGGCAGCATCAGAACATCGCCGATGGTATTAGGAGAGGCAGAGATAATGGAGATTTGTTGGGAGACACTGAGGGAGATGATATGTTATTGGAATTGGATGTTAGCTGACTATTTTACAGTTGGCTGCGGTTAGTCAATTTGCCTTTTTTTTTTTTTTTTTTTTTTTTTTTTTTGCTAACGGTTTGAGGGATATAATACCAGTTTATTAAGGCTAAAATTATAAGTCAGTAAATGATTGGAGCTGAAACTACATTATACTTTTTTTTTTTTTTTTTCCTCATATTTTTTTCTCTTTATGTTTTCCCATCCTCTCATTCTTTTTTTATTTTTATTTTTTTTTGTCCCCTTATTTTTTCATCATCTTCTTTTTTTTTTTCTATTTTTTCTTGGTCTTCTTCTTTTTTTTTTTTGTATTTTAATTTTTAATTTTTTCATTTCCCTCTTTATTTTTATTTTTATTTTCTCATTATTTTTTCCTCATACTTTTTTTTAGTATTCTTCATGAAATTGAATAAAAGTGTAAGAGAAAATAAACTAAAAATATATGAAAAATAAATATATAGAAAATAAATTAAAAGTAAATAAAAAATAAACAAAAAGTAAACAAAAAAATAAATGAAAAATAGGACAAACCCAAAATATATAAAAAAATGACAGAAGTAAACATTTAAAATTATTAACATTCTTTTTATTTTAGTTCTGCAATTCTAATAGTATGTGCACATACACTTACATATTTCTTATAGTAAAAATCATTTATATGTGTTTGGTCCAATTTTATTAACAAATTGATTTCATTTGCATAGATTTTTATTTAAATTAAAAGTTATAATCAAAATTTTATTTTGTTTTGATGTTTTGAAGTGTATTATAAACTGATAATATACTAAAAGTATACTCATTCTATACTATAATATATTTATTGTTTATATATATATATATATATATTAGGAGTTTATTTATTGTGTATGATTATGGATTTTATTATTTGAATATATAGAATATATATTGTATTTAAGAGAGATAGTTTATATAAATCTTGTATATATATAAGAAGATAACTTAATTATGTATATGAATTGTATCATATACATAATATCAACAAAAAAATAAACCAAAACTATTCAAAATTGAATGAAACTGAAATATCAAATACATTTTTTAAAAAAATAAGAGACAATTAATAGTTGTATTCAAATTATAATCTATTATTTTTATTCAGAAATATACATCATTTGATATATAAATAGTTAGAAAAATATAATAAGATTGTTCAGTATTCTTCGTGAAGTCGAATAAAAGTATCAAATATTGTTTCATAGATGAAAATAAACGAAAAATATATGAAAAATAAACTAAAAGTAAATGAAAAATAAACTAAAAGAAAACGAAAAATATTTTAAGTTTCACGTCTTTGTAATTTCTATTACAGTCACTTTAAAATTTTTTTAAAATAAAATTATTACTTTATTTTTCATTGTAATGAATAAAAATTAGTAGTTGTTACATTCTTCCAAATATAAGTTGTGCTAGAACTCGGTTTTTAAAAGTTATAATCAAAATTTTCTTTATTTTAATTTTTTTAAAGTGTATTGAAAACCGATAATATACTAAAAGTATACTCATTGTATACTATAATATATTTACTATTCATATATTTTTATTTTTTTAGAAATTTTATTTATTGTGTATGTGGACAAATGGTCTGGCCCGGCCCGCGAGGCAAAAGCCCAATGATGAAGGTTTGTAATTAAGCCCAATTTGCCAAAGAATTAGATTCAA
>CATIWO010490536.1:0-12429 GCA_949673435.1 Macaranga tanarius
TATCAACCCCAACTGGAACATAAGCTCCTCTAACTACACAGGCCACATTCAACACTTCAGTGTACCCTAATCCTTTCACTATGTGCTCTATATCCAGCAGAGTTAGACACTTAATATTGTCCAAATTTTCATTTTTCCCCCAACATATCTCATAGGATTTGATAAGAAAAGCCCTCCATAATGAAGTTCAATAGGAATGATGTTGCATTAAAAGAAATTTCCAATATTAAGAAATGTTTCAACACTGTAGCAAGGACCCTTACTTCTATAACAATTATTTTTTTATGAAAAATAAAATGAAACCTACTTTTTTTAATAAAAATAGACAATGGCCACACCAATCAAAGCTCTGAAATCAAAACTCCCATAAAATCCCTAATTTTTTTAGAAAAACCCTAATGCTTTTTTAAATATTTAATTAACAAATATGACTTCTAATACATACAATGCATATGCCATTATCAATATTAAATTGATGGAGACTTACCCTCTTTGTTGCTTATGCTTATTTTTACTCATGTTTTTCATGTTGTTGTCGTTCTTTTTTGAAGCAAAAAGTTGTGTCCTCTTCCCCACGAACCCAGCCCCACTTCTGTGCTTTTTTTTTTTTGTCGTTGTTGCTGTCCTTTTCGTGGTTACTGTTTAAGATTTAAGGCTTTGCATCTTCGACAGCCATTAGGGATTTTGGTTGTGTCGGTATTTTAGGGATTTATGGTGGAGCCTTCGTGATTTGTGGTGGAGCAGACTGGAGCCTTCGTTTTCTTGTCTTTCGCTGGCTTGCTTTACAAAACGACGACATTTTTTTGGTTTTCCAAGTGTTTCAAAATGACGCCGTTTTGAGCTCCTGCACAGTTAACCAAAATTTGACACGTCATCCATCCACGTCAGCAATTAGATAGGCCATCTGAAAGTTGGATAAAATAGAAACAATTCACAAAGTTAACTGTCTAAATTGATACAATTTAAAGAATAGGATAATTTAGAAAATTGGACTAAAGTTGAGGATAAAAAAGACCATTTTTCCTAAATAAAAACAAATTACATTTTCTTCCCTAAGATTTGACCTTATTTATACATACCTCTATCTTGTTTTAAAATTGAGTTTTTACCTCCCTCAATTTTTGTTTTATTAACATTTAAGGATTTCCGTTAGAATTAGTCAATCTTTTCATTAATTGCTATGTAAAAGATTACAATGCCCTTTCAAATAATATTTTCACTATAATTAACTATAAAATACTAAAATATTTTAGTCATTTATATTTAATATCATTAAATGCATATATTCCTCACTTATAAAATGGGCTTTTGCTAGAGTGCAAATGTTTGCACCAGTACAAATGAAATTACAACCGTTAGATTAATTTTTATTTAATTACAACCATTGGTTATCTTGGTGTATTAATACCTGTAAAATATATCAATGATTACAATTAAATGACAATTAATCTAATGGCTAATAGTTTCATTTGTATCGGTGTAAACATTTGCACAGTAGAATGACTCTATAAAATGATATGGTTCATTAAAAAAAATGAACCATTTCTCTAATGTTTTATAGTTGATATTAGTTTTTTATTGTTTGAAAGGGTATTTTAGTCTTTTTATATAGCACTTAACAAAAAAATGGCTTAACCCTCGCAGAAGTTTTAAATGTTAATAGAATAACAGTTGAAGGAGGTAAAAATTTGACTTTTAAACAAGAGGGAGGTAAGTGTTAATTAGGTCAAACCTCATGGAGGAAAATATAATTTGCTCTATAAATAACATTAAATTTTTTATTTTTTAATTTTTCATAATTTTTAGAAAAAAATAATTATTTTTATATTCTTAACTAATATTTTTAGTATCTCAATTTTTTTTTTTAATTTCATACTTTTTTTTTTTAATTTGATTCTATATAAATTTTTTTTAGTAATACAGTTGAAAGCAAAGAAATAAAGTTTAAAGTAATTATAATTTAAAATTTTTTTAGTGAAAAAGTTAAAATTTATGAAAATATTTAGAAATTAATTCTTAGATTTATCTTGAGAGTGAAAAAATTAGAATATAAAATTATTTTGTTCTTTTTATTTTTTTTAAGAAAAAGAGGATAAAAATTTAACAAGTATCAAATTTATTTTATAGGAATCGAAAATTGATTTTTGAAATTATAATTAAATTTTTAAATAAAATTAAATAGAATTGATATAATTTATAAAGTTGAAAAAATAAATTGAAATAATTTTTAAAATAAAATTTAATTGATAATTAGTTTAAAGTTTTGGATAGAATTTGATAGTTTTCTATTATATTTGGTTATGTCATATGGGACTATAGAGCAGTGAAGACTGAAGAGTGAAAAAATTTAAGGGTCTAGAGATTTGGTGTGGTTGATGCCATGAGTAATTAATTATCTATATTTTGCAATGTTTCATATTTTATTTATTATTATTTTAACTTTAAATTTTTTTTATAATTATATTTTTATTTTTTTAACTTTTATAAATTTTTATCATTTATCATTTATTTATAATTTTTCTCTAATTTTGCATTAAATTTAATAGTAATTATTTCATATGAACTGCACATCCCGTGTGCTTTAAAACTAGTTAAATATAATAGTTAAAGCCTAGAAAGTAAAAGAGATTTCGTTATTTTATTAATTCAATTGTCCGTTACATTTTTTTAGCTTGTTTAATGCGTGTTTAAACAATTAATTATTTTAGTTAAAAATTATAACTTAAAAAAAATATTGGATCAAAGAAAATAATTTTGTCAAAATTTATTAAATGACTTTAAAATTGTTTTTTAACATATTAATGAAACTACTAATGAATAATAAATATTTATTAAAATGAAAGTAGGACGGAATAAAGAAAGATTTTGTCATTTTATTAATTTAATTGTCCGTTTCATTTTAGCTCGTATAATGCATGTTTATGCTTAATCATTTTAGTTAAAAGTCATAATATCAAAAATATTAGATCAAAGAAAATAATTGTATGAAATTTTTTTTAGTTAATTTTAAAACTAATTTTTAAATATATTGATGAAATTAGTAAATGAATCATAAAAATTTATTAAAAATGAAACTAGGTAAGAAAAATTATAAAATATTTTATTAATTCTAATATATAAATTTATACATGTGATTAAAGTAATTGAAGTTCAAAAATATTTCAAATTATAAGAAGTTTAAAATGACACAACAATAAAAAATAATGCTTAATAATTGAATTTCAAGATGATATACAAAAAAAAAAAAATTAACACGCTTATTATTAATTTTTATTTTTATATAAAATTTGACATGTTTGACATGTTTATATAAAAAAAAATAATTTTTATTTTTATATAAAATTTGACATGTTTATATAAAAAAAAATATAGAATATAAAAGTTATAATAATATAAAAACTTACTGCCTTACTAAAATGGCGTGAAATATCAAAATAAAAATATTAGAAAATCAAAATAACTATTAAAATATTAAAAATTTTAGATATTAAAATAAAAACGTTAAAAATGACACAAAAAAAAAAATTTTACATGATAAAATGAATTTTTTTTAATTTTTATATATTTTATATAATTGGTATAAGATTTGCCAATAATCAACCATAATATAATCCAACGACATTACTTACCCTTACCCTTTTAGGTTGGGAGAGAAAAATAAAAATAAAAATTCTATTATAATTTTATTTTATATTTTTTTAATTTTATATATATCACTATTCGAAAAAAATATATCACACCATTCAATAATAATTATTAATAAAATAAAATTTATTTTATAAAAAATAAAATAATAGTAGAAAACACCGACTAAAAAAACACTTACAAAACACAATTATTACAATTCGTTACAATGCTAGAAAAAAAAGAAAAAGAAAACAACAATGCTAAGATATAAGAAAGTGAATCCGCTACATTCAATTGACAACTAGAAAAGAGCATTTAAGGCAAGAGTTGAACCAAGAAATAGGTTAAAAATCTAAACAAAATCTAATGCAATTAAAAATAAATAAATAAATGCATTCACAAGTAAAAGGGTAACTTTTTGAGAAAAAAGAAGGGTCACATATGTTGAAAAAAAAAAGAAGGGCCATATTCTTCAAGTAGTAAAAAAATAGGATACGGCCCCCACACTCTTTTTCTATTATTTTTAGGATTGGACCGATTAACCTGAACCTGACCACCTCTTCTCCTCTTCTCCTCTCTTTCTCTTCTCCTCTTTTAACTCTCGCTCTTCGTGACTGTCTCCTTCTTCATGGTTGCTTCTTTTCTTTATTGGGTTTAAGTGCTTTGGTACTTTAACCCCACCGCTACCCACTTACACACTTACCAACAGCACAGCAACCCTCAATTTTTCTGCTTCTTCTCTTCTTCTTCTTCTTCTTCTTCTTATCTTGAAGGATAATATTTTTTGTTTATTGGGTAGTTCTCCTTTTCTTCTATATTTCTCTGTGGATTGAGAGAGAGAACCAAAAGGAAAAGAAAAAAAGTTATTTTCAGTAGCTGAATTTACCTGGAAACTCTCTACTAATTCCAATTCATTAAAAAAAAATTCAGTATTTAGCTTTCTTTCAGGTATAATCTTGTTTTTCAATTGATAAGTTCCAAGTTCCTTCATTGAACTTTCTTGCACAAATTGTGTTTGCTTTTTTTTTTTTTCTTTTATCTTTGACTTTTTGCTCTCTATGGGTTCTTCTGCTGTTTTCTTTTTTTTCTCATAATTTATGGATGCTTGAAAATTTTAGTCTTTTTTTTTTTTTTTTTTGTGGCTTGATTCTATTTTCTTTGTTTTATGATATGGGTTTTTAGGACTAGATCCATATTTTTTAAGTTGTGTTAGATCCATCACGACTTTGTTTCATGTTGTCTGAACAGTTGAATTTTTTTCCTGGAAAGATAATCTCTATGCCACCTGTCATAAACGGTGAGATCTGGGTATTTAGTTGATGATTGAATTATGTCAGATTATAAGATCCAGTTCCTTTTAATTCTACTTTTTTGTCCTTAATATCAAATTTAATTACTTTAATTTGCTTCTAGTAGATCTGTGCATCTCTTTTCAGTAGATATAGTATATGGTTAGTTTATTTGATCAAATGAGAAATCTATGAATCTTCTCTCTGGAGTTTGTGTTTTATTGAAGATTTAGTAAATTGTTTGTGAATGGAATTTTTTATGCATAAATATACTGTAGGAAATGAACAGACTGATTGTTAACTTGATTGTGCTCAATGAATTATGATCATATGCACCTTTTCCTTAGAAAGATTGAAAATAATTTCAAACAAGGATGATCTGATCATATACATCCTCTTTAAGTATTAGGAAACTTTATAGTTTCAGTTTTGCACTGGGTTTTTAATATTTTCTCTTGTATTCTCGTTCACAGGTTTGATTATATTGAGAAGAGGAGGGGTAAGGCAGTTTTGAGTAGTTGGAAGATTTTGGGTTTGAAGCCATTTGAGATCCCTAGTTTTTAAAAATGATGATGTTTGAGGAGATGGGATTTTGCAGTGACATGGATTTCTTCTCTGCTCCTCTTGGTGAAGATGTGGTTGCTCAACAGGCTGAACCGGAGCCGACAGTTGAGGATGATTATAGTGATGAGGAGATTGATGTTGATGAGCTTGAGCGTCGGATGTGGAGGGACAAGATGCGTCTTAAAAGGCTGAAAGAACAGAACAAAAGTAAGGAGGGTATCGATATGGCTAAGCAGCGACAGTCTCAGGAACAGGCCAGGAGGAAGAAGATGTCAAGGGCACAAGATGGGATCTTAAAATATATGTTGAAGATGATGGAAGTTTGCAAAGCTCAAGGATTCGTTTATGGGATTATCCCAGAGAAGGGCAAGCCAGTTACTGGCGCATCTGATAATCTTCGAGAGTGGTGGAAGGATAAAGTAAGGTTTGATCGAAATGGTCCGGCTGCAATAGCCAAATACCAAGCAGATAATTCGATTCCAGGAAAGAATGAAGGTTGTAATTCAATTGGTCCAACCCCACACACCTTGCAGGAGCTTCAAGATACCACTCTGGGTTCACTCTTATCAGCTCTGATGCAGCACTGTGATCCCCCCCAGAGGAGGTTTCCATTAGAGAAAGGTGTTCCTCCACCATGGTGGCCCAGTGGAAATGAAGAGTGGTGGCCGCAGTTGGGCTTACCCAAGGATCAGGGTCCTCCACCTTACAAGAAGCCTCATGATTTGAAGAAGGCATGGAAGGTGGGAGTTCTTACTGCAGTAATTAAGCATATGTCTCCTGATATTGCCAAGATTCGCAAGCTTGTGAGACAGTCCAAGTGCTTACAGGACAAGATGACAGCCAAGGAGAGTGCTACTTGGCTTGCAATTATCAACCAAGAGGAAGCATTAGCTCGGGAGCTGTACCCTGATTCCTGCCCACCTTTGTCATCAGCTGGGAGTGGATCTCTGGTCATTCATGACTGCAGCGAGTATGATGTTGACGGCATTGAAGAGGAGCCCAACTTTGATGTGCAAGAGTGCAAGCCTGAGAATCTCAATTCTTCCAGTTTGAGTATGGATAGAATGAGGGAAAGGCTGCCGCTTCGGCAACCTTCTTATCCAATTAAGGGAGAACTTGTTTCCAGTGTTGATTTTATTAGAAAGAGAAAGCCATCCAGTGATATTAACATGGTGGATCAGAAGATCTACACGTGCGAGTTTGTTCAATGTCCTTGCAGTCAAGTGCGCTTGGGTTTCCATGACAGGATTTCTCGGGACAATCATCAATTGACTTGCCCGTACAGAAGTTCATCTTTAGAGTTTGGAGGTTCAAATTTTCATGTTAATGAAGTAAAGCCTGTTATCTTTCCTCAACCAAAGCCAGCTGCACCAATGGTGAACACAGCTCCACCTGCCTTTGATCTATCAGGAGTTCCAGAAGATGGGCAAAAGTTAATCAGTGACCTCATGTCAATCTATGACACTAATGTCCAAGGGAACAAGAATACACATCCTGGCAACAATCAAGTAGCTGAAAGTCATAATCTGTTCCAGCCAAAAATTCACCACCAACAGGATAATTACTTCAGAGGTCAAAGCAATGTGATGGAGGGAAATATCTTTGAAGACTCCAACATCCACAATAACCATCAAATGTTTTCACAGGATGGTAGTCAATTTGACAGATTTAAAGCTTTGAATTCTCCATTTGAGAGCAGCAACCAGCACAGCAATAATAACAGCAGCTTCAACTTGATGTTCGGGTCTCCATTCGATTTGTCTTCCTTCGACTATAAAGAAGATCTGCAAGGATTGGCAATGGAGTCCTTGCCAAAGCAACAGGATGTCGCAATCTGGTATCAGTGAAGATGCCAATCACTTAATAGAACAAGTGATGATGACCTTATCTTACTCTTTAGGCTTTTGGACACCAGTGAAAACTTTCACTGGCTAAGAACTGCTATCAGCTGCTGTATTTTCCTTTTTTTCCTTTTATTGATCTTGTAGGTCTAGAACTGTTTAGATAGTTTAAGCAGGGTTAAGAAATGGGCTAATAAAAAGAAGTTATCAAAGTCCCATAATTTTACCCTGCTGTTGATCAATATATACATATAATATGACTGTGAAATAAATAAGTAGCTGTGTTTTGTTTTTCTACTTTGGTCATCAAGATCATCAGTTCAAGCCATTGTGGTAAGGAATCTGATGGGGGAGGCAAGTCTTTTGCTAAATTTGTCTTGTAATGAGTACATGTTTGGTTCTTGTTGAATGGAAAGGGGTTTGTCTTTTTGTGAATCTTTCTTGGTCATGCCCATGTGAGTTTTAGACCCACCAAATAGTTTGGTTGGGAGATGCCAAGTTGACTAGTACTAATGTTCTTTTATCCTCAAATGTTGAGGTGGTGGAGGAGGTGGTGGTGGTGGTGGTGCGGTGGTGGTGATGGTGGTGATTGTGGTGGTGGGGTTCTTGTGTTGAAGTTCAATATGGGCGGCTGTATTTGGATGCTTTTGCGGATTTTTTTCAAGATTGATAACAACATTTGGCTAGTTGTCAACACAATTGGCGTGTTAAACTCAAAAGTTTGGAGCTTATCACTTCATTATGTAGGTCCCTTTCTTTTCATGTAAAGACACCTTCTACCATTATTTAATAAATTAATTGCCCTTTTTCTAGAAAAAAAAATAATCCTTCGTATGAAATAAATTAATAAAATGCTGAAGCTTCAAGTTGCTTTCTCAAATCCTTCAAGGGCTTAAGTAAAAAAAATTTAAATCTTTTTAACTTGTTATAATTTTAACCTATTTTTAAAATTTTGACAAAAATAATTAGATTTAAAAAATTAATAATAATTATAGTTAAATTCGATTTTGGTCAAAATTGAGTATGGAGGTGTTAACGTGTTATCTTAGATGACACTACTGATGTGGGGCTACTGGCACATCAACTAAATATTTACATAAAAAAAGTCAAACATTTTGGATTTGTAGCAAATTTGTCCCAAATTTTTAATTTTGGCATAAATATTTTAATTTTTCTAAATACATTACATTTTATTTAATAATATGTAATATTTTGTAGTTAACTATATTATTTAAATTATCAATTATTTTAATAATGTATAAAAATTTTAAAATATATATCATACATTTAATAAACAATACACATTTAAAATTTTATATTTAAATATTATTTATTTAATACTAAAATATATCAAATGTAATTCATAACCATAAATATTAATAAAATTAAATATATGTTCATACATTTATAAAAAGTTGAAAAACATTAATGCATGTATTAAATTTAAATTCATATGTTTAAAATTTAATAAATAAGATAATACTAATAAAATTTTTTAACACATGTATTAATATATTTTTAATTTTAATAATATTTTAGTTATTATGTAAATACTATTTATTTTGAAATAATTCAATAATTAAAAATTTAGTAATTAGATTAATGTATTTTAGTATTAAATGTATGATATATATATTTTGAAATTGTTATGTATTATAAAAATAATTGATATTTTAAGAAAATTTTTTATATATTAATAATAAATAATAAAATGTAATTTATTTAGAAAAATTAAAATATTCATCTAAAAATTAAAAATTTGGGTTAAATTTGCTATAAATTGACACCGTTTGGCCTTTTTATGCAAATATTTAGTTAATGTGATAGTAGGTTCTACATCAGTAATGTCATCTAGAATGTCATATCAATATCTCCACACTCAAATTTGACCAAAGTCAGTTTTCAGGTTATAATTATTACTGATTTTTCAAATCTGACTATTTTTATCAAAATTTTAAAAATGGACTAAAATTGTAACAATTGAAAAAAATAAATAAATATTTTTTAAACTAATTGTCCTTTGATAAAATTTGAAAATAATAATAATAATAATAATAATAATAATAATAATAATAATAATAATAATAATAATAATAATAATAATAATAATAATAATAATAAAGAAGTAAAGGAGCTCCGCATTCATATGATTTTGACTTTTCTTCAAGGTTCCTACCCTAAGCATGTGAGCAGTTTTTATTGTCGTTTAGTGGCTTTCGCTATACATTGAACAACTATGAAGTGAATTCCATCTCAAGCAATAACACCAATTATTTGCACTCGTAAAGTTACTGATAGTACCTATATATATATATATATATATATATATATATATATATATATATATATATATATATAGACTTGTCTGCTGTTTTTTTTTTTTTTTTTTTGAACATTATGAATGTAACATTCATTAATAAGGAGAGCATACAGAGATTTTGTGGAACAATATTCTCAGCTGAGGCAAGAACTATTGTTCCCAATATTACATCCTAGAAGAGAAAAACTAGCATCAACTAAGATATATAAGAATTATAATCATCTTAGAGATTCTAATCTTGAGAACCACTTAAAGTCAATACTCAGTGTTTGACTTAGGATGAGAGATGATTCATAACAACCAGAAAAATAAAGAAAAAAATAAAAAAAAATAAAAAATAAAAATAGCCAACTTATCTCCTGGGGTTAGATCGAAGTGGTTGAGGCTACATCTATTAACTTCGCCTCAAAGCTTGCTATACTGTCAATAGTGATTTTTGCTATTGATGGACCCGATGCAACATGCTTTTTTTTCTTTCTTCCTTATCTGATCCATTTGGCTGCTCTTCCTGCTGATCGGCCTAAGACTTCTTCGCCATCTCATTCCTTTTGAATTTCCGGATTCTTCGATCCATTTCTCTATTGACTAGATTTGAGGATTATGCAACAAAAACTAAAAATTATATATATATATATATATATATATATATATATATATATATATATATATATATATATATATATATATATATTTAAGAGATAAACCCTCTCTAAATTGAGTTTAATCTCATAACTTAGCTAAAATATAAATAAAAAACAGAAAACTTAGATTGTTTGGGTGAATTTTGGCCAAAAGATAGCCAAAACCCACCCATCCACCATTGTGTACTTGTCTGCTGTTTTTTTTTTTTTTTGATCAAAGGTAAAATTGTATTCCACTGAAAAAGGAGGTACAAGGAACACCAGTGACATGCACTGCTACTTTGTTAACACAGAGATTAAAAGGACCCTAAGAACAATCTGCCTGCATTAAATTCCCTCTACTTAGAGGTTTCCTAGCTTGGAGACCACTTTTAGACACGGAATTAAATCCATGACTAAGAAAGGAGGAAGATTTGAAAACACAACACAGAAACTAAAAAAACAAAAATCACAACAACAACAACAGTACACAAAACAACAACAACAATAATACCAACAACAACAACAAACAAAACAACACAAACAACAACAAGTACAACAAAAGAAGGAAGACTAGATTACTGCCTTATCATCTCCTCTCTGCCTGATTCAAGGCGTTGGCAATTCGTTGATTGTGGAGAGGCTGGCAGCTGGATCTGGATTCTGATCTAGCCAAACAGAGCTTTGTGGGTGAACCGGTCAAGCATCCTTGTCCTGATGAAACCTATTTCAGCTGCACAAAACCCAGCTGATACTGTAGGAAAATAACAAATACACAAAGCACAAGGAGAAGGAAAAAAATGTTGGGTGATTTTTGGTCCTAGAAGGACCAAAAACCATCCTCGCCTGCTGTTTGGTACTTTAACATTTAAGGCACAAAAATATAATTTGTATCAAAGAAGTACTTGTGCAATTTTTTTACCAGAAAATTTAATGTCAAATCAAGTAATATTGACATTAATCATATTATATGAATTTTTTTAATAGCACTTGCTATGGTACACACATTTATATTTTGTACTTATATAAATGAAATTAGAATTATTAGACTAATTTTTATTTAACTACAATCTTTGATTATTTTTATGTAGTAATACATATAATGTGTATCAATGGCTATAATTAAAATAAGTATTAATTTAATAATTTATAATTTCATTTGTATAAATGCACATTTGTGTACGGAAGAAGAACTCTTAATACAGTAATTAATTTTTAGGTAATTTACATTTTAACTTTTATTACAAAGTTTAATAATTAAAGGTCCAAAAAGGCCAATTTGATCCCGAAACGAAAAGTTCAAAAACTAAATTGACCCTTATTTCATCACAATATATTAGAAAAGAAATTATTTTCTAATTTCAATTAAATTAAAAAATATATTTCTTAAATAAAAGTTTAATTATTTACCAATTCTGTAATACATGCAGAAGTTAAATAATTTACAGAATGATATCATATTTGATAATTCATATTAAAGTCATATCAAAAGATATAAGAATGGATAATAGAAGTGATTTGTGACAATCCAGGTCTGTATCGGATTTTTTTTTAAAAAAATGTGATTTTGGACTAAACTGCTAAAAGAAAACAAGTACAGAATACTCATCTAGTAAAGAAAAATATCCATATTCGTCGAATTTTAAGGTGCCAAATTTTACAACAATTTTGTATTTTCTTTTGGTTAACTTTACCCATCAAAATATATGGATATGAGAAGTTTTTATTCCATTTTGATGAAAAGTCTTCATCAAGATCATGATCGTCAAGATCATGATATAAATAGGGAAATGTTCTCCTCAATATTTATCTATGCCCAAACTATTTCTTTTAGGAAAAAAAATGTAACAATGTGAATTCGAATGGTTTAAACACTAAATTAAGGTTTAAAATGCCATTTCCAATATGACAAGTTTGGTTTATTTGAGATTTGACATACAGTAAAATAACATAGGGAAGCCATTAAACTTACTCAGATAGCTATCTTTTTTTTTCCTTTTTTTTTTTTCTTTTTGGGTGATTGGTAACTGTAGGCGGCGGGGTTCAGCGCGCGCCCAAGTGTCCGGCGACCACGGCACTGTGTGGGCTCAGGGCCCACTAGGAATACAACTTTGGGCCTTTTTATAGGCTTTAGTCGGAGTTGGGAGTCGCCACCCGGATGAAACCCG
>CATIWO010490589.1:0-15093 GCA_949673435.1 Macaranga tanarius
AGTGCCTGTGACAGAAGTTGTGGCCAAAATGGCCAAAGTATGCAGATAATAATTCATATCTAATATAGCATTGTACAATAAGAATTAAGAACATAAATTGACAATTTGACCACTATGTTAACATAATTAATCTCATATTACATGAGTTAAATATTTTGGTGGTCACCTAACTTTACACTTATTTTATTTTTGGTACTAAACTTTAATTAGTTTTATTTTGATAACCAAACTTTAATTTAAGTAAGACTGACAAGTGACTTGGTGGCTCTTGCATGAGGTGGCAGCCGGAAGTCCACATCACCTACCACACTGTATGCCAACTCAACTTATTTTTTACTCAGCATTCACTATTCTTGTGGGACTCATACTGTAACACCCACCCTTTAGCATACATGTAAGTGACGTGCATATTGCATTTTATGCATAAGAATTGGTAAAATTTATTTAAGTTTAAGCGTGGGTATAAGTGTAGAGAGGGATCAAATTGAAAGGTAAGTTTGGAGTTAGTTATAGTAATAGAAAGTTAAGAAGGGTATTGTGCAATATGCTTATAGCATTAAGGAGTTTTGTGGATATTTTGGGTGATTTGTGTGAATATTTTATTAGTAGATATTGTTGTTATTGTTTTTAGGTGATAAATATGTATTTAAAATGTAATTATTATAAGAAGATTTTTAGGGCAAATGAGGGAGTTTGATTGGTGGGTTGTATTTATAGGAATATTTAATTGTTTGAGTGTGTGTTAGTGTAAGGGATGTGTAGAGAAATTGGAGAAGAAGAATAGAGTGAGGTTTTGAGAGATTTTTAGAGAGCTTGTGATCTTGTTTGAGCTAATAATTGGGACGTTAGAAGGTCTTTAATGTCCATTAAAGCCAACTTGATAAGTTTACTTGCGTAATTGATTGATTTAATTGAGTTTTTATTAGTTGCAAATTCGGGTCCAAATCACTATGTTTTTCAGTTATTTTATTCTTACCATATCTTGAGTTTTACAACTCTGATTTGAGTAAGGATAGACTTCGTGGAAACTTCAGAGAGTTCTCTTGAATTTTATGTTTTGAGTTTTGGTTGAATTCGTTGCTAATAAGTCAATTGAGACCAAACATTTTCTTGCTCACTAGATGCTCTGTTTTGGGCTGAATGGATTCTAAAATCCATAATTAATTCCACACACATCCAAATTAAGTGATTCTACTTGAAATTTGCTATAAACACATAACCCTAGTTTTGGTAGCAATTTGGGGGTTATTAGACTTGTGTGTGTATGTTTAGGTCATATTGGATTTTGAGCATTTAGTTGCCTTATGTGAATTAAGAATGAATTGCAATGTTTGCTTATGAAATTTAGTATATTATGTAATGTGTAGGAGTTGGAAGAGGTGGTGGAGACCCTAGTCAATAGGAGAGAGCTTTGCTTGAGAAGGAGTTGAAACTTTTTGTAAGTAATTATTAATACAATGCTTACATATATTATATTCTCATGTAACTATATTTACTTGATGCTGTTGGATTGTGAAGGCTATTGGTTGTGGAAAGAAAGATGTATCCATATGCATATTGATGTTGTGATATATATATATATATATATATATTGTGGTAAGGACGATGAATATATGCATATTGTATGATGTGAGGAATATATGTGATAGTGGAGACTGAGCTGGGCAGAGAGTCTTAGTAATAGCCCTTTGATTAATAATGAATTATGAGGAATATAGCCAATGAGGCTAAGTGTGAGGTATATGTGTGAAGAAAGGTCCGACCGGATAACTAACTTACATAATCATGCTTCTTGCATTGTGTATATATATACGTGAGAAATGTGGATTATGTTGTAGTTATTTGAAATGGATAAAAATTTATGCTTTGAACTTGTGAATGATTGAGAATTATATATTGATGAATGATTTGATGATGTTTGATATGTTTATGAGGTGTTTTTAGGTTTGGTTTGAGTTATAGTTGAGTATGGAAAGGTTTGGTGTGCATTGGAATGGCCAAAGGGGAGTTTTGGCCTTGCTTGGGCTGCTCACGGTCAAGTCGCGACCGTGAGGGCACAACCGTTAGCAAATCAGGCATTTTTGCATAGTAAATTGGTGCTCCAGGTGGCTGCTCACGGTCTGGCTCGTGACTGTGAGCACACCATTGCGGTCGTGAGCCTCCAAGTCGCGACCGTGAGGAGCCCAGTCTCCTCATTCAGCAAACTCTTGTGTTTGTATTTTGATCATAACTCGAGCTACAGAGCTTCAAATGAAGCATGATTTGATGCTATAAAAACTTTAAAGAGTCCTCTACAACTTTTATGCTTTGAGTTTGAGTAAAATCTATCTTTAAGATTCTTTAATTGAGCTTGACATTTTAGTGCTCACTTACTCCTTAGTCATTTGGACTTCCGTGCGCAATCTAAATGTTAAATTCTTATAATTTGATGTGTAAAAATGTTATTTATATATTCTCATTAATTAGTTCTTAAGGAGTATTATATGTTTGATTATATTATCAATTATTTATTGAGTCACAAGCTCATTCCTTTACAATTGTAGTTTTTAGGTAGTAGATAGCCTAGCTTGAGGGTTTGCTTTGATAGAAAGCTTGGAGTGTGTTATTGTTGTAAGCTCAGGTAGGACAATAACGTACTTGATATCAACATCTTCATCCTCATGAGCATCTCACATTTTTGGCATATAAATTTTGTAATAGAATCAAATGGTTTTGTATATATATATGTAAAGTTATGTACCTTGTATAAACTTATACTTTTATTTATAACAAATCTTTTATGAAAATTTTTAGCATTTCCACGTATATGATTTATAATTGGACACTTGCATGTGGTACTTGGAGGGTGCTATATTAAGTAATATCAGAGCAGGAATTAGATTCCCTTAGGGCATGATACCTAGTGCAGTCATTATATATCATACATGAGTTTTTAGAAAGTATATTGTTGATGTGCGTTGCATATCTCAGGATGGATGAACATCAATAGTCATCTGAGTCTGTTCTAGAACTTGAGCGAGCACAACCCCAACCTCAACCCCAAGTTCCTCTTGCTGCATATCCTTTTATACAGGAGTTTGTTCATATGATAAGGAATATAGGTCAACCACCAATAGGGAATGTTGTAGATGAGACCTATGAGAAGATTAGGAAGCAAGGTGCAAAAGCCTTTGCGGGTACCACTGACCTTACAGTTGCTGAGGAATGGTTAAGGGGCACTGAGAGGATCCTTAATCGGTTTGAGTGTACCTCTGAAAAGAATGTTAGCTATGTTGTATCTTTATTTGAGCAAGATATTCTAGATTGGTGGGCGACGGTACTACGGAGCAAGAATATACCCATGACCTTGACTTAGGAGGAATTCTTGAAGGAGTTTACAGAGAAATATATACAGGCAGTGTACAGGGACCAAAAGAAGATAGAGTTTCTTGAATTGAAATAAAATGACCTATCTGTTACCGACTACGAGGTACAATTTATGAGATTGTCCAAGTATGCATCAGATGAAGTTGCCACGGATGACCTGAAAAGGAATAAGTTTGAGCGGGGATTGAATCTTGAAATTCGAGAGAAGATGGCCATTAAACCTATGACGTATAGAGAGGTCTTATAGACTGTTGTGCAAGCTGAAGAGATGATTATTAAGAAGAATAATGTAGAGGCCAAAAAGAAGAAGACTATTAGTTCATTCATTGCCCCGACTCGATCTAGTGGTAGCTCATACTTTAGAGGCTTTAGTTTTCAACGGGGCGGATTTAGGGGAAGAAGTATGAGCTAATCCAACCAGTCAAGGGGAGAATCTTTTAGTAGAGGCTTTGGGAGGTTTGATAGCCAAAAAAGGCAAAGTAGATCTATGAGCAGCGCCTCAACTCCAACATATAACAGGTATGGTAGGATCCACTCAGGAGAATGCTGAAATACTAGATCAGATGTATGCTATCATTGCGGTCAACAGGGCCACTTTATTAGAGATTGTCTAGTAATAAGGAATGCTGAGGGATCTCAAATGACAGTACATAGTAGTGCCAGAGAGAATGCACCTATGGCTAGTCGAGGTAAAGGTCGAAGTGGTAGAGGAAGTGGAGCTAGCACTTTGGGTCAAGTAAGATCTACTGGTTCATCTCAAGGCCAAACAATGATTTATGCCATCACTACGCAAGAAGCTCCTGCTGCTCCAGACGTGGTTACTGGTACTTTTCCTATCTTTGACCATGATGCTTATATTTTAATAGACCTAGGATCTACATGTTCCTTTATGTCATATGAATTTGTATTTAGAGTGAATAGTAAGATTGAACCCCTATAACATAGCTTATGTATTTTTATACCTGCTGGAGGTATGGTAGTAGTAAATTCAGTAGTGAAAGCATATCCTATATTAGTAGATGGTGAGATTTTACATGCAAACTTGGTAGTTATTAAACTAGATGAGTTTGATATCATATTGGGTATAGATTGGTTAGCAAAGTATCATGCATTTGTGAATTGCTACACCAAAGAGGTAATTATAAATGTGGAAGGGCAGAAAAAGATAGTATTAGTGGGAAAGAGAAAGGTAGTGCTTGTTTGCTTGATTTCTGCAGTAATGGCATTTCATTTGATTAAAGAAGGATGTAAAGCTTATTTGGCTAATATTATGGATATAACCCAAGTTAGTCCAGGAGTAAATGAGGTACCAGTAGTTAGAGATTTTTTTGATGTGTTTCTAGATGAATTGTCGGGATTACCTCCATATCAAGAAGTTGGTTTTGAGATTAATACTTCCGAGAATGGCACCAATATCAATTGCTCATTATAGAATGACACCTACAGAATTGAAAGAGTTGAAGAAATAGTTAGAAGAGCTATTAGAAAAAGGGTTTATTCGCCCAAGTATATCACCTTGGGGAGCTCCGGTTTTATTTGTTAAAAAGAAAGATGGTAGTATGCATTTGTGTATAGATTATCGGTAATTAAACAGAATCACGGTGAAGAACAAGTATCCATTGCCGAGGATTGATGATTTTCTTGATCAGTTGAAATATGCCACAATATTTTTAAAGATAGATTTGAGATCGGGCTATTGGCAGCTTCGGGTGGTAGAAACTTTAATTCCCTAGACTGCATTCTGGACTAGATATAGGAATTATAAGTTATTATTTATACCTTTTAGCTTGACAAATGCACCCACAGTATTTATGTCGTTGATGAACAAGACTTTCCATCAGTGTTTAGATTAATTTATGATTGTCTTCATCGACGATATTCTTATTTATTTTTCAAGTAAGGAAGTGCATCAGCAGCATCTTTGAACAGCTTTGCAGATATTGAGAGAGCAATACTTGTACGCCAAATTCATCAAATGTGAGTTTTAGATGGAAGAAATTGCTTTTCTAGGGCATATTATTTCAAGAGAGGGAGTTAAACCCAATCCATAAAAGATTAAGGCCATTATAGAGTGGGAAGCACCTAGAAATGTGATAAAAATTAGAAGTTTTTTGGGATTGGCTGGATATAATTGGAGATTTGTGCAAGACTTCTCTATAGTTGTAAGACCATTAACTAATCTATTGAAGAAGAATGTGCATTTCCGATGGACCGAGACATGTCAAAGGAGTTTTGAGAAATTAAAGGAAGCTTTGACTACTACTCCAGTACTAGCATTACCAACTGGAGATGGAGGATTTGTTGTGTACACGGATGCTTCGGGACAAGGTCTAGGATATGTCCTTATACAAAATAGGAAGGTGATCGCATATGCTTCAAGATAATTATGAACTTATAAAGTCAACTACCCTACCCACGACTTAAAATTAGCAGTAATTATCCATGCATTGAAGATTTGAAGACATTACCTATATGGAGAGACTTTTTCCATTTTCACAGACCACAAAAGTTTGAAATATATCTCTACATAGAAAGAATTAAACTTGAGACAATGAAAATGGATAGAGTTATTGCAAGACTACGATTGCACCATTGAGTACCATCCGGGAAAGGCAAATGCGGTAGCCGATGCTCTAAGTCACAAAACAGTGGAAATTGAAATCATTTACTATGAAAAGGAGAATTTAGTGGCATTACGAGCATTGAATATTAATCTTGATATTGAAGAAGACCATTTATTAGCAGCATTACAAGTTAAACCATCCTTGGTGGATCAAATTAGAGATGCTTAAATAGAAGATGTATACTTGAAGAGGATGAAGGAAAAAGTGGAAAAAGGAGACAACACTCAGTTTGCAATTAGAGAAAATGGCATGTTGGTGATTGGTACTCGTGTATGTGTTTCAGATGTTGGACAATTAAGAAGATAAATCATGGAGGAAGCACATATCGCTCCTTATGCTATGCACTCCGGAAGCACAAAAATGTACCAGGATTTGAAGCCTTTTTATTGGTGGCCAACAATAAAGAAATATATGGTAGCATAAGTGGCAAAATGTTTAATATGTCAACAAATCAAAGCGGAACATCAAGTACCTGCGGGAAAGTTACAATCATTGAAGATACTGGAATGGAAATGGGAGAGAATAATGATGGATTTTGTGATTGAGTTGCCACAAACATTTCGGAAACATGATACGGTGTGGGTGATAGTTAACTGACTTACCAAATCCGTACACTTTTTGCCTATATAACAAACGGATTCTTTGGACAAGTTAGCATCTTTATACGTCTCTAAGATAGTAAGATTGCATGGGATTCCTGTATCAATTGTATCCGATTGAGATCTGCATTTTGCATCGCATTTTTGGAAAAGCTTACAAAAAGTATTGGGAACCGAATTGTATTTCAGCACAGCTTTTCATCCACAAACGGATGGACAATCAGAAAGAATGATACAAACTTTGGAAGACATGATGAGAGCTTATACTTTAGAGTTCAAAGGTAACTGGAATGATCATTTATCATTGTTAGAATTTGCCTATAATAACAGTTTTCATTCTAGCATTGGAATGGCACCGTATGAAACTCTTTATGGAAGAAAATGTCAAAGTCCGATTTATTGTGATGTGGAAGGCTTGAGATAAATTGAAGGACCGGACTTGATATAAGAAACTATAGATAAAGTACAAGTGGTTAAAAAATGCTTAAAGGCAGCCCAGGATCTCCATAAGAGTTATGCTGATAAATATCACCGAGAAATAGAGTATAAGGTTTGAGAGAATGTTTGAGAGAAGTTTTTTTTTAAAAGTGTCACCATGGAAGAGAATTTTGCGGTTTGGCAAGTATAGAAAATTGAGTCCAAGGTATGTTGGACCACACAAAATCCTTAAGAGGATTGGACCATTAGCATATAGATTGGCCCTTCCAAGAGAATTATCATCCATTCACGATATGTTTCATGTGTCGATGCTACGGTGATACCGATCAGACCCGAGTCACATCATACAAGAGCCTGAGATTAAAATCTCTGAGAAATTAACCTATGTAGAAGAACCAATTGAGATACTTGATTGGAAGGTGAAGCAATTAAAAAATAAGAAGATTTCGATAGTGAAGATGAAGTGGAGCCACCATACACCGAAATAAGTCACATAGGAAGTGGAAGAGCAGATGAGACAAAACTATCCTCACTTGTTTCCGGAAGATGGTGAGTAGTTAGTAATTTCGGGGATGAAATTCTTTTAAGGGGGAAAAAATGTAACACCCGCCCTTTAGCACACGTGTAAGTAACGTGCATATTGCATTTTATGCATAAGAATTGGTAGACTTTATTTAAGTTTAAGCGTAGGTATAAGTGTATAGAGAGATCAAATTGAAAGGTAAGTTTGAAGTTAGCTGTAACAATAAAAAGTTAAGAAGGGTATTGTACAATATGCTTATAGCATTAAGGAGTTTTGTGGATATTTTGGGTGATTTGTGTAAATGTTTTATTATTTTTAGGTGATAAATATGTATTTAAAATGTAATTATTATAAGAAGACTTTTGGGGCAAATGAGGGAGTTTGATTAGTGGGATGTATTTATAGGAATATCTAATTGTTTGAGTGTGTGTTAGTGTAAGGGATATGTAGAGAAATTAGAGAAGAAAAATAGAGTGAGGTTTTGAGAGATTTTTAGAGAGCTTGTGATCTTGTTTGAGCTAGCAATCGGGAGGTTAGAAGGTCTTTAATATCCAATGAAGCCAACTTGGTAAGTTTACTTGTGTAATTGATTGATTTAGTTGAGTTTTTATTAGTTGCAAATTCGGGTCCAAATTACTCTATTTTTCAGTCATTTTATTCTTGCCATATCTTGAGTTTCATAACTCTGATTTGAGCAAGGTTAGACTTCTTGGAAACTTCAGAGAGTCCTCTTGAACTTTTATATTTTGAGTTTTGGTTGAATTTATTGCTAGGAAGGTCAATTGAGACCGAACATTTTCTTGCTCACTAGATGCTCTGTTTTGGGCTGAATGGATTCTAAAATCCATAATTAATTTTACACACATCCAAATTGAGTGATTCCAATTAAAATTTACTATAAATATATAGCCCTAGTTTTGGTAGCAATTTAGGGGTTATTAGACTTATGTGTGTGTGTTTAGGTCATACTGAATTTTGAGCATTTAATTGCCTTATGTAAATTATTAATGAATTGTAATGTTTGCTTGTAGAATTTGGTATATTATATAATGTATAGAAGTTGGAAGAGGTGGTGGAGACCCTACTCAATAGGGGAGAGCTTTGTTTGAGAAGGAGTTGAAGTTTTTTGTAAGTAATTATTAATACAATGCTTACATATATTATATTCTCATATAACTATATTTACTTGATGATGTTGGATTGTGAAGGCTATTGGTTGTGGAAAGAAAGATGTATACATATGCATATTGATGTTGTGATATATATATATTGTGGTGAGGATGATGAATATATGCATATTGCATAATGTGAGGAATATGTGTGATAGTGGAGACTGAGCTGGGCAGAGAGCCTCCACTGATTATGATAATTGAGACTGAGCTGGGCAGAGAGTCTCAGTAATAGCCCTTTGATTAATAATAAATTGTGAGAAATATAGCTAATGAGGCTAAGTATGAGGTATATATGAGAAAAGGACCGACCGGATAACTAACTTGCATAATCATACTTCTTGCATTGTGTATATATATACGTGGGAAATGTGGATTATGTTGTAGTTATTTGAAATGGATGAAAATTTATACTTTGAACTTATGAATGATTGAGAATTATATGTTGATAAATGATTTGATGATGTTCAGTATGTTTATAAGGTTTTTTTAGGTTTGGTTTGAGTTATAGTTGAGTATGGAAAGGTTTGGTGTGCATTGGAATGGCCAAAGGGGAGTTTTGGCCTTGCTTGGGCTGCTCACGGTCAAATTACGACCGTGAGGGCGCAACCATGAGCAAACCATGTATTTTTGCACAGTAAATTAGTGGTTCAGGTGGCTGCTCACAGTCTGGCTCGCGACTGTAAGCACACCATCGCGGTCATGAGCCTCTAAGTCGCGACCGTGAGCACTCGTTCGTGAGGAGCCCAGTCTCCTCCTTCAACACACTCTTGTCTTTGTATTTTGACCATAACTCGAGCTACAAAGCTCCAAATGAAGCGTGGTTTGATGTTAGAGAAACTTTAAAGAGTCCTCTATAATTTTCATGCTTTGAGTTTGAGTAGAATCTATCTTTAAGATTCTTTAATTGAGCTTAATATTTTAGTGCTCACTTACTCCTTTGTCATTTGGACTTCCGTACGCAGTCTAAATATTAAATTATTATAATTTGATGCGTAGAAATGTTATTTATATATTCTCCTTAATTAGCTCTTGAGGAGTATTATATGTTTGATTATATTATCAATTGCTTATTAAGTCGCAAGCTCATTCCTTTACAATTGTAATTTTCAGGTAGTAGATAGCCTAAATTAAGGGTTTGCTTTGATAGAAAGCTTGGAGTGTGTTCTTGTGGTGAGATCAGGTGGGACAACAACATACTTGATGTCAACATCTTCATCCTCATGAGCATCTCACTATTTTTGGCATATGAATTTTGTAATAGAATCAAGTAATTTTGTATATATACGTAAAGCTATGTACCTTGTATAAACTTATACTTTTATTTATAACAAATCTTTTATGAAATTTTTTAGCATTTTCACCTGTATGATTTATAATTGGACACTTGGATGTGGTACCTGGAGGGTGCTACACATGATTCATATTTATAAATTAAACTAACTAAACAATAAATACAGTTTTAAAAAATAAACAATAAATAAATTAAAAACATGATAAGATATCCAAGTAAAATTCTAAAATGCATTAAAATCAAATCCAACTATAAAACATTGTTCAAAAAAAAAATCGAGCTACACACCAATAACTTTTAATTTTTAACTAAAGAACTAAGTAGAAAGATCAGTTTTTAAAAAAAAAACCAAGTAGAAAGAGAAATAAAGGGATGTCTGGATTTTAAACTAGCAAACAATAAGTCTCTTAATGGAAGAGGCTGAAACCTATATCAACATCAGAATCCTCTTAGTCCTCAACCTTCTTCTTAAACTTCTCCTCATATTTTGCCTCAGCAATAACATCACTACAAGCAGAAGGAGTTATGACACCAACAACAGCAGCACCATCACCACTAAAAGGAATGAAAGCCACTGAGTTCTCTTTGCCAGCTACAATCAACTCTATGATCTCAGACTCTCTGCCGTGACTCTCCTTGTTGTCTTTGTAGAGGTAGGCCCAATTGATATTGAGGGTTTAAGAAGGGTTTTGCTTCATCATAGCCACAAATTAAAACCTGAACAAAAATTAAACAAAAATGGCTCAACAAGTTTGTTTCCTTTCTAAAATCCCTCTTCCTACAACAAATAAACCCAAAAGTCCCATATTTTTCCCTTTCTCTAAGTCCCTACACTACATTCTGATCAAACCCAAATCTTCAATGGCAACAACAACAACAGTATCAACAAAAAAGACGATGAATGCTATGAATAAGTTAATAAGCTTAAAATTTTACTTCAACAAGACTGCAGTGAACCCGCATACAACCTTGTCAAATCACTTATTCTTGCAAAATCAACATTTTCTTCATCATCTGATCTCTTCTCTTGCTTCTCTACATGCTTACTTCGTTTATAAATTATGCTCTCATATATGTTACTTTCTATTTGTTACGAGTCAAAAATGAAGCCATTGAATTGTTTGAATTTATGATGAGGGACAATAAATTTTCAATTGGTGGAAGATAGAGACTTTGTACTCCATGAGCCTTTATCGATGATGAGTAAAGAGGAGGCAAGTGAAAAGGTTAAAGTGAGGTTGGGGAAGGTGAAATTTAGGGTTACAAATCTTTTTTGGATGTAGGACTCACAAGATGATTAGGGTTAAGAGAGATGTGTTGGACTTGCTGACGTGGATCAATGGAGTGATAAAGTTTCACTGACATGGCGAATATTCCAAGTATATTCATACTCCGACTGCCACTTAGATAATGAGCCACTAAGTGACTGACTAATGATACTTAAATTAAAGTTTGGTTACCAAAATGAAATCAATTGAAGTTTAGTACCCAAAATGAAATAAGTATAAAATTAGGTGACCACCGAAATATTTAACCCCCATATTACATACTTAAAAATTAAATAAATTTATCTATTAATTAAATATTTTTATCTAATAATTTGAGTTTTTAAATTGGATAACAATTCAATTTGTATATTCCAACTCATTTCTTAATTTATTCAACATGATACTAATGTCTTGATTTTCAAGACAACACTGTATTTTTGCATAATTACTTAAAAAATGTTGTTATGTTATATGCTGATCTAACCTAACATATATCAAAAGATTGTGTTAAAATTATATACTTGAAATTAAATGATTTTATATATTAATTGAATATTTTCATTTAATATATTAAATTTTTAGATAAATTTATAAAAATTCAATTAGTATATTTCTGACTCATTTTTTCATTTATTCCACAACCGGACAGCCCCACTCCATGGTGATTTTTGCCACATACACCGTCGTGTGAGGTTGTGACTTGCCTCATTGTGTTTTCCACGACATAATAATCATCAACTTCATTCTTCCATTGTTTCTTTTCTTTTTGTTCCTATATTCTGTCTGTTAGCGAATGGATATGCATGCTCAAAATTTTTGCCTACTTGAGTAGTTAAATGCATTATTCATTATTGCATGCGATTAATAAATAAATAATTAAATAATTTTTTTTATCAATTTCAAATATATTATACTTAACAACGAAACAAGTGATAATTTTATATTTTCATAACTTTTCAAATACTTTTATATATATCAAATGTTCAAGTATAAGCAATAAAAATATTGGTTATTAATTAATGGTTGAGTCCAATGCACCTAATTATATTTTCGTAAATGTAATGCACCCAAAAAATGTATTATATTCGTTAGACATATAATATCTAATTTTAGTATTTTAATTAATATCTATTTTAGTATTTTATTTAACTCAGTAAAAATTTAATAAGTATTTTTTTTTTTTTTTATAACAGCTTATCTAGGTGTTAGTGTTACAAATACAATGCTTGGTATAACACATTTGAAATTGACAAAAAAAATTATATGAGGTTTGATGTATATGTATAGGTTTTGCTATAGAAACAAAAAGGCTGAATGCAATATTGAACTATCAAAAATTTATAGATTTGAAGTTTTATTTTGAACTATTGTAAATGTAAATTTTTGTTGTTGTTTTTTTTTTATAATTTCATTTTATAAAAATTAGCTATATAAAAATATCTAAAATTGAAAACATTTAAAATTATTAATAAAATTATAAATTTAAATATGATTAAAATAAAATTTTAATCATCAAATAATAAAATTTCAAAATGTATGAAATATTACGTGGCCAAGAATTAATGTATCATGTTAAAAAATAAGGTAATAATACATGTCTTTCTAAAAGATATAAATAGTATTATTTTTCATTAAATAAAGATAAAAATTTACTTTTAAAAATTATTTGTTTACCTTATTAGCATGAGTGAGAGATAATTTAAAAAATTTTGCGTCAAGAAACAATACCATTCATGTTTTTCTGAATCAATATCCTAAAAAATATTCCCCAACCATTGGGATGAATATTGTCGCAACTTGCAACAGAGACATATTACACGTACGTAGCATTATTTGAGGAGCACTTCTCATAATTAATGAATTAATGATTATTTGTTATGTATTGTATATCCATTTTTTTTACAGTGTCCAGTTGAAGTAGTTAATTTCTAATACTATAAGGAGATAATACAAAAACATGATTCGATTCTTGATTTCACCAATAGAATATCTATACTTTTTTATCACTTAACTACTAGGACTGTTGTATATGTACTTTAATGTTACGTGTTTCAATATAATAAGTACATTATTTAAGATGAAAACGTGAAGGAAGCCTAAATGTTATTATTGCAGTAACGATTGTAGGGACGAGATGAAGACATTCGAATATGTCTAAATAAATTATAGTTAGAAAAATTTATAGGTATAACAAATTTATAGTTAAAAAAAATTCTCACTTCAATAATAATTTCTTCTAGGCATAAATTCTCATATGAATATGGGTTACCTTAAAAAAATTGAAATTTAGTTAGTTGATATGACTATTTTTTTTTTTCGCTACCCTTTCTGATTTACCTAGAAAAAGAGAATAATTATAGGCATATCTTTAGCAAAGAAAAAAAAAAGTGAGATCAAATTATTTTAATCTTGTTCGGAATTGATAATTGTGATGAAGTTGACTGGTTAAGGCTCGGTTATGGTTCATGATGCAGCTTTTCTGGAGCTTATGTGTGGTACAGTATCGCCACCAATGTGTTTGTTGTGCTAAAAAGCAACATTAATTGCTATTTAAATCCTGAAATGTCTCGATTAATTATGAGCCTACACGCATGCATCATCATCATAATCAAATTTCATTTCAACAGAATTAAAAGTGAGCCACCTCCTTCATTAATTCAACTATTATCTCGCCCCTGATTACGATATCTAATTGTATTTTATAGAAAGTAGTATTGTAAATTACAATGTATAAATCACTTCTACATATGTTATAATCCAGTTTATGTTTCAATTTTTTTTTATGTATATGAGCTATAATTTTTTTATTGTTTAAAATAAAATGAACCCATGTGAAATGTGATGTGGAGTTTATTTCCAACACCCTTCAGTGTGGTATTAATTTCATATGTTTTTATATATATATAGATAAATATGAGATTTAATTGTAAAAAAAAAAAAAATTATTTTTTTAAAAAATATGATCATACTTTTAAAATTTTGATTATTTATGTACAATTTTTAAATATTATAATTTGATACGAAGAAGACAAATAAACATTAAGGGGGTGTTTGATAACACCATTTAATGCTGAAAATTAATATATTCAGCACTTAATTATTTTAAGTTGGTTTGATAATCCAAAATGGGTCTTATTATTTAAAAATTATTATTCACTTATCAATATCACAAGATTAAATATGTAAAATTGATCACTTTTATGATTTTCAGCACCTATAGTTATCAAACAGATTTATTTAATTCAGTACTTAAAAATTTCAGTATTTATTATATTCAGTATTCAACACTTAATTTTCAGTTTTATCAAATACCACATAAATGTTATGTTAGATTACAATTAAGCAAAAAATATACCAATCAAATCACTATTTAAGATATAATTTTATTTATGAAATCATGTGAGATTGATTATTTTAACACGATCTCTTGATACACATGTTAGACTCATTAGGATGTGACACAATGATTCAATAAGCTCGCATGATAAAATTTTTTGAAATAGAGCTAATAAAGCAGTAAAAAAAAAAAAAAAGACTTTTCAGTTAAATATGATTGTGCAGGAATCATGTGTATTGAACATCAACAACTCCAATACCATGATAAAAATAAAAATAAAAAAAATTATAAGAAAATATAATTGTTATCATATTACATGTATATTTTGAAACAAATATATATATATATATATGAAAAATAAAATTGGTAAAGGATGTGATATCTTTTAGTCAATTATCAAATATACAGAAGTAATGTTGGTAGAGAATTTGATAGTTAGGATATCAAATTTCTGATCAACTTTATTTCCATGTAT
>CATIWO010490621.1:0-10898 GCA_949673435.1 Macaranga tanarius
AATTTTTAATCTCCGAACTGTCCCGAACCGAAAATTTGGAGCAATTCCGGAGCTTTAATTTTTAAATCTCCGATAGTATGGAGCAATTCCGGAGAATTGCATTCTCCGAACCGAACCGGACCGTGCTCACCCCTAGTTACACGGAATCAACTCAGAAAAAATTTGAACTCGACTCGATTATTATCAAGTCAAACTCGAGTTTGAGCTACTCGAATAGGCTGTTGAGTCGAACTAGAACTCTTTAATACTCGACTCGATAGACTCACGAGTTTAATCGAGCTTTATTTAATTTACGCATATTTACCATTTTACCCTTTTATTTTAATATAATTAAAAAAAATTTATCGAGCCGAATCGAGTTCTAACTTGAGTCGAGATTAAATATTTAAAAATATATATTTTAAAAATTTTATATAATTAATTGAGCTGAGTCGAATTTTAATATAAGAATTATTTAATTGAGTTGAACTCAAGTTTTGAAAATGAAACTTGATCGAATTCTAGTCGAGTTTTGAATTTTAAATTTTAAAATCGAGTTGAGTTCGAGCCTTATACTGTGTCGACTCAAATCGGTTCAATTACGCCCACCCTATTAGAGCTTAAGTAAGTCCTCTGCAAATTCATGTGCATACAAAAATATCTTATTTTACTGTACGAACAGAAAACCCCTTGTCTGCACTTACATGCTGACATCAAGCAAATTGTTGGGGTGGTGGGAGCCGAGAAAGAAAAGGCAAAAACAGAGAAATTATATTAAACTCCCACACATTTGCATTAACAAGGCTGCTGCTATATAGCAGCAAGATTACAGTTTTTACAAGTAAAAATCATGCTGAATACTGACATTTACACCTACAAGTATGGTGTACATTACTTGCTTTTACTTGTACAATTAAATAAGAACCACATCTACTTGTACTTCACTAACTACTGTAGTTTTAAACAAACTAAATTTTTTAACTATGCAAGCAAAGTCTCATTAGCTTCAACAATCTTCCTTGAGACTTGGCTTGATATATGACACCTTCAACTACCACATACACATGGCCACAATATAAATCAATCAACATGGCATAAGAAGATTTTTTTTTTCATTTTGATATGTAAATACAAATACGATATTTAATACATACAAATTTACTTACTTACTTTGCCCGTACACAACTCAAAAGTATATACATGATTTTATTACAAAATTCTAAAATGCCATGCCATGTGTTAATGAGGATGGGAATGTCGACACCAAGCTCGCCTCTGACCCACCTGAACTCCCAAACAACGCACACCTTAAGCTCTATCTATCTAGACTGAAAAATATATTTGTAAATGGATAAGCTTGCAACTCAATAAGTAATTATGAATACAATTGTACACATGCCAATTACATAGGAGTGAATTGATTTGGGGTCATATCCAATGCTTACAATAATTTTCTAGAGGTAATAAAATACTTTATAACCCTTTACTACCTCTATATACAATCGCCATAGGGTTCCCTTACCATTGGCACTACATCGAGTGCGTACGAGAGTCCAAATGAAAAAGAAGCAAGTGAACAATAAAACGTCAAGCTCAGTTAGAGAATCTAAATAATGGATTCAACTCAAACTCAAAACAAAGTTATAGAGAACTCTTTAAAGTTTTTCTAGCATCAAACCACGCTTCATTTGGAGTTCTATATCTCGAGTTATGGTCAAAATACGAAGACAAGAGTGTGCTGAAGGAGGAGGCTAGGCTCCTCACGGGCGAGTGCTCACGACCATAATGGTGTGCTCATGACCACAATGGTGTGCTCACGGTTACGAGCCAGACCATGAGCAACCACCTGAAGCACCAATTTACTGTGCAAAAATGCATGGGGTGCTCAAAGTTGTGCCCTTATGGTCGCGACCAGTCCGTGAGCAGCCCAAGCAACACCAAAACTTCCCTTTGGCCAATCTAATGCACACCAAACTTTTCCATACTCAAATATAACTCAAATCAAACTTAAAAACACTTCATAAACATACTAAACATCACCAATTCATTCATCAACATATGATTAATAATCATTCACAAGATTTAAACATATATATACTCATCATTTCATAACTGAAATAACCCATTTATACATTGCATTTCAACACACTATTTGGTGTCCATATAATCACTTGTACAATATATGTAATATTCATTATCAATCCACATAAGGGCAAGAATATAAACATTCACATTTCCATTACTGTTCAATATCCGGCCAAAACCCTTTCATTCAATCATCTTACGTGTCAAATTTGATACAACTCCAATTAATTATCATAAACAATTAGAAATGCAAGGACACATATCATGTCCACCATTCGGTGACTTTTTCACACACTTCACATATACATAAATATATATAAGTAAACATACTTATAATCAATATTTTCTATATTCATAATTATACCCTTATTTATACTTTCACATTGTCGATGGTTACAAAGCCGATCGACATCACATTCCTACACAGTCGATGGTTACAAAGCTGATCGACATCACACTCTTACACAATCGATAGTCATAAAGCCGATCGACATCACATTTTTACACAGTCGATGGTCACAAAGCCGATTGACATAATTATCACATTCCATGTTATTGATGGTCATAATGTTATTGATGGTCATAAAGCTAATCAACATAATTAACACATTCCACATTATTGATGGTCACAAAGCCAATCAATATGATTAATATTTCTCATAGTCGATGGTCATAAAGCCAATTGACATCACATTCATACATAGTCGATGGTCACAAAGCCAATCGACATAATCATACATCGTATCCAATAAATTAACCTCAAGTTCATAATATTCATTTCACACTATTTCTAATATACTTAGTGAGTCACCACTCACCATGTAATCTCAATTCAATATTCTCATAACTATATATATATATATATACACATACATCATTTCTTGCCACATTAAATGGTTTGCACAATTCACATAGTGACATAATTCACATTTAAATATAAAATCAACATATATATACATTACATCAATAATTACTTACACTAGGTGCTTCAACTCCTTCAAAAGAAGAGCCATCCTATTGATTGATACCACCTTTATCCTTATCAATGTCTACACACAATTCATACATTAATACCATATAGCAAACATGATTCTAACACTTAAATGCCATTAAGTGTAACTACATGCTCAAGATTCAATGTGCCCCAATGTAGTCTACACATGTCCAAAAATTATGAAATTCATAATAAAGCTAGACATATATGTCTACTTTCAATTCCAATTATAATTACTCAAATCAGACACATATGGAATTAATTATGGATTTTAAACTAAATCCAGTCAAAACAGAGTCAACAGCTGGAGCACGAAAATATAAAGTTATGTCAGTCAACCTTAACAGCAAAATCAGCTCTGGCTCAAAACACAAGAGTTTTAGGAAACTCTCTGAAGTTTTTAGAGTATCAAAACTTGATTAAATTAGAGCTCTAAAACTCTAGATATAGCAAAAACAATGGAACTAATGCAAGAAGAAAACAAGACATGAAATTCAACCAACCAACCTTAACTTCAATTAATAAAAAATAAACATAAGGCTATCAACATGATGCTCCCACAAGCTTATAGATCTTCTAAAGCTTCCTAATTTGATGTTAGATGAGTAAAGAAAAAAATCAGATCTCCTAAAACCTCTCAAATCCCTCTTCTTCTTCCTCTCTGCAATTTTCTCTACACAACACTTCCACACCCACACACATATACACACACATAACACTCCCACCAATCACCTTCCACCATTTGCCTTCTTAAAGTCCCTTAATTAAAAGCTAAAATCTCTACAATGAATATAATAATAGGAAGTTAGATAACTATCAACAATTATCTCTATAAATCTCTACACCTCCTTAATAAAATAGGATTATTACATAATAATCTATAACTTTCTATTTTAAAAATTAGGTCCTAACTTATCTTACAAATATACTCCTCTCTGCACTATATACCATACCCATACTTTAATATAGTCCACTATCTAATATGCATAACATGTCATACATACGTCATACTAAAAAGGGCAGGTGTTACATGATACATCAACTTTTTCATCTTGGAGTTTCTTCCAAGGCTTCAGCTCTGTTTTTTTAACATCTACATTTTTTTTTGCTGGAAACTCCTCCTTCTTGTGAAGTCTCCTTCGAAAAAAATAACATTTCTTTGTATTCTTCAAATGTGGCTCATGGCCATTGAACAACATTTTCATTTTCAGTTTATAGACATGTTGATCCTTTTCACAAATTCAGTTTAGAGACTTATTGTTCTTCAAAGAAATTTCAGTTTAGAGACTTATTGGTCTTTTTCAAATTTTAGTTTATAGACATGTTGGTCTTTTTCAAGAATTGATTTGGTTGATTTTGGACACACCCATGTCCTTCAACAAGAGTTTTGCTTCAGCAACTTGCAGTTTTAGGACATGTTGAGGTCCTTCAATAGAAATTTTTTTTGGATTCTTTGTTAATGACTTCAATAAAATTTAATTTTGGATAGTGAAAACACATAGCTTTCTGCTTTGTTTTTGAAAATCAGATTACAAGAAAAACATCTATTTCATTTTCAACTTGAAAGGAGGAAAGACAACTTTTTAGAAAAGAAAACTTTACCTTGATAGTAAATTTATGAAATCAGAATGACAGAAAATGTAGCAAATACAAACAACTATTTTTTTTTCTTTTTTAAACAAAAACATGTCCCTTTAAGACCATTTATGCTCTAATACCACTGTTGGGGTGGTGGGAGTCATGAAAGAAGCAAAAATAGAGAAATTATATTGAACTCCCACATATTTGCATTAACAAGGCTGCTGTTATACAACAGCAAGATTATAGTTTTTACAAGTAAAAACTGTGCTGAATACTGACATTTACACTTACAAGCATGGTGTACATTACTTATTTTTACTTGTACAATTAAATAAGAACCATATCTACTTGTACTTCACCAACTACTCTAGTTTTAAACAAATTAAATTTTTTAACTATGCAAGTAAAGTCTCATTAGCTTCAACACAAATAAAGGTAAAAAATACATTGAAGTTAATAGTTTCTTGAGCTTATAATGACAATTGCAAATGATTAAAGAATATTAAGAAGATTTGAAATCCAAAAATATTAAGCATTTTTGCTCTTCATTGATATTCTTTTCCACACTTGCTTAAGTTAATCCTTCAATTGGAAAAATGAAAATAAAAATAATGAAAGCAGACATGAATCTTAAACTATCAAACACTTGAAAATAAATAAATTATAACAAGACATATAATTAAAATATTGAAAATTAAAAAATCTAATAAAATATTAGTGAATTAATTCATCATTTCATGTTTTAAGGAGATCACATGTTGTAATTAGCTTTTTTTTTTTTTTAAATATTTATTATCAATTTAACTAAATGTTTTAGGTCTTATTTGACTAAATTGTTCACTAATTTATATAAAGTGTTTGTTAATATCATTTAAAGTTGTTATTGTTTATTTGTTTGATGACAATTATATAATGTTAATTATTTTTTTTTAATTTTATCATATTACATTCACAATTATTTCTTATTTACATGTTCAAATCATAATATATAAGATATGTATTAAATTATGTTTATTATTTTTATACAAAATATTTTATATTTATAAGTTTTGATTATTAAAAATTATTTAATTAAATGTAATAAGTTATATAATAATATATTTCTAGTTCTTTTTTTAAAAAATACAAATAATACATACCAATATTAAAATACGAAAATTTATGAAAAATATAGTAAATTTCCATATCTTATAAAAAAAGTGTTCAAAAATTAATTAAAAAATATGGTGAAAAAGTTAACCATTATAAAAATATAAAAAAAATATAGTTGTTAATGTAACTTAAATAAATAAGAATAATTAAACTGAACAAATAAAGATAGTTAAATAATTATGTTTAAATGGCTAGAAACTGTTAAACTTTAAACCATTAGCTGATAGATATTAACTACTATTTTAAAAAAATGTAACCAAACTCTATTTTGTAACTGTTGAAAACTGAATAGATATCAAGTGTCAAAAATGTCTAATTATTATTAGTTTGATCTTCTAATTGTATAAGATGAGTTGAGTTGGGAACTATTACAAAATTTCTCATTGTCTGTAGATATTTAAACCAAATATTCAGAAAATTTTTACATGATGCATCTGGTGTATGAGCACATAACTGTGATTTTGAATGAACATAATAATCATGAATGTGTTCCACGCATTGAATCTCATCTTTCCAAGAATTTGCACAAAACTGTATTTCTAAAAGGAGTTTCCTCTTCATCTTCTTTAATCTGACTTTGCATGTGTTCTTAGCGCACAACGAGCTACTGAATTCACTTGCATCCTCAACCTTGCATTGCCAACAAAAACTTGTGCCAGTAGCTCCAACTCGTCATCAATTTTATCAATGTCAACGTTTCCTGCATCTGCATCTTCTGACAGGAGCTAAAAATATATTATTATAAAATTTTATCAATTTTATTAAGAACCATATATTTAATATATGGCACTCATCTGAAGATATATAGGGCAACTATATGTCTCACTAGAACTGTAAATTTAAGCTTACAGAAGCATAAATCATCCTAAGAGTTTAAGAACACTCCGGAAGATCAAGGGAATCGTCACCCGCTCCCAGATTTGATTATTTCTCCAGCTTTTACACAACTTATGCCACTTCTAAGTCCTAACACCCTCTGTCGATAGTCTCCGCACATGAACATCAATTCTTTGATACTCAACTTGAGGCAAATTAAGAAAAAATTTTATAACCAGATATATTCTCAGAGAACTTAAGTTTATCTCCACTTACTGAATCTTTCCCTCTTGCACTATGCGCTTTTCGCCAGGAAAACTTTTCTAGGTTATCCAGGATAAAATTTCCAATCAACATGCCATATGTACATGTAACAGCTGTTCCATTGGTTCAGTTAAGTTTTGGCGAGATCGAGTGGAAGACTCCAATCATAAAGCAACAATATTATCTCTTGCATTATTATCAGTTAAGCAGATGCAATTATGTAGCAGTTGCACCTGAGCTTTGCTGATTCACATCATCAAAATCTGAAAATAATACAAGTCACGTTTTGATTACAGGAGTACTATCATTTGAGCACTTTGTTTATAACACTACAAAATGTATATATCCTGGACTCAGGCTGTACATGTACTATTTTATACAACATTTGATGATTATTGCTGTAAGTGTTTTTTGTTGTAGTGCAGCAAACAACTAAAGGTGGGGAATCTTCAAGCTTATCTGCACAATGCATCAGTTATACAACAATTATATTAGATTTTTAAGCGTGTTACACCACGATTACTTCAACAGATAGAGCGTATAGTTTCCCATATTTTCCCCCAATAATTTTTGGGATAGTAGTTGAAAGCATCTGCGGTAATGGAACAGTTGTATATGCAGAGTGTTTTAGTGGCAAACTCGTTACTTCAAAATTTTGAGACTGCATCCGCTCACACAGCTCCTTTGATCGAGTGGTAAAAATGACTTTGGAGCCATTCCCGTTGCCATCCACGGGAACTCCAATATCATCCCAGAGACTATGGCTCCATTGCCCTCCTATATTATCCAACATCAAAACGAATTTCACCTGTCGCAGTAACTTAAATATTACCACCCGCGTTGGCTCACTTTGATTTTTCCATTCGTTTTCAGAGAAGCCAAATTTTTTCCGAATACTTTCTTGAGCATCTCTCAATGGGTCTTGTTCAGAAATATCAACCCATATAACTTCATAATCTCTCATGCTGCTGGAGACCTTGTTGTAAATCATCTTTAGTATGGTGCTCTCACCCACTATTCCAATAATGCCCTCACTTGGGTCCTGAACGGATTCCCATATTTCTTTAAACTTGAGCTCTAAGTCCACAGACGTTTTTGGTACAGGCATCTCGTTAGCCAGATCACAGGGTTTTCGCTCAACAACCTTTTCAAAAATACCTTCGTTCAACAGTTTATCGGCTTCTTCTATCTTTCGGATTACTCCCTTTCTAGTCCCGTTGTAGTTGCAGCAGCGCTTGGGGAAGAAACATCTGACAGCTTGGTTCTCAATTTCTTCCTTAGCTGCTTCCATTACCCCCTCTTCATCACAACTATTTACAAAGCGATCAACTTGTCCCAACCACCTCTTCACTTCGTCAGTAATCTGCATATGTTGTTTCTTTTCTCGAACAAACCTCTTCTCTATATCGTTCTTGTTCAACCTCAGATCCATCATTTTATTTTTTAAGGACTTGATGTCTGCATTCAAGTCATCAAAATATTCGGCACGAAGGCAGCAAAAACACATGGTACTTTTAAAACCATCCCAAACTGCAGCAGTTGCTGCAAGCACAGCTAAAGTCATGCTGGTGGTATTCAAGAAGAAGATAAAAATCAGGTCAGTAAGAAAAAGATTTAAAAAAGCAAATCAATGAAGAAGAAGAGGGAAACAAAAGAAAATTGATGCTAAAGACATGTCGTGGACTCAATAAAAATGGATCTTGTTGCTTTTCTTTTGTTTTTTTTTCTATCTCACTTCTTATTTTATATGGAAGATCTGACCCCGCGAAACTTAACGGTTTTGACAGTTGGTCTGCGTTTGTTCCGTTCACGTGGCAACAAATTAGAAGTGTGTGTGCGTGTGTTTTTTTTATTTTCTTTTAAATCTCATTTTTAATTTTCAATCATGTGATTGCTTTTAATTAATATGATAAGTGTGGTGATTTTATATTATGGTTTATGGACAAACAATCATCTAAATCAAAATAGATTCCCTCATTTAAAAATCTAATTTCTCAGATTCAATGCACAGTGCATTTGATTTTATAACCATAATGAGTTTAAAAATTCTAGACTCTACCATAATAAATTTCAACGTCGTTTTTTATAATGACCATAATCATTATGCTGACATAACCATATTATGAGAATTTTTAAGTTATAATATTTTTATTAAATTATATAATATAATTGAATAGAGAGTTATAAAATGTTTTTTGGTTACTTTTTATTAAATAGTAAACTATATAAATTTAATAACATTATTAAATAATAAGTTAAAAATATTCTACTTAATTATTTCCAATATCTAGATACAGTGATAAGCTTTTAGGCTACTTTATGTAAGTTTAAAATATTATTTGACTTACATCAAAGGAAAAATGAGAGACGTGGACTGCAATAAAAAACTAACTACCATCAAAGTACACAATAATATTTGACTCTTCAACTATTCAATTTTAGTTGTTGCCAGTGAATGTTGTTTGATGTAAGTTTAAATAAATGACAAAACACTTGGTCACAAGTTGTTATGTTTTTTTGTTAGGAACAAAGGAAAACCTCATTTTTCCTTGTTATTTAATTATGAAGTCAAAATAATTATTGACTTCATTATCTTACTAGGCAAGTGGGTTGATATGTTTCATACAAAGTCGAAGATACCCATATTTGGAGCATTCACACACTATATTTCCTCAGAAATGCCCCAACAAATTACAGCAGTTTTAAAGTTCAAATAATGCACATTTTAAATTACAGCAGTTTTAAAGTTCAAATAAGATCGCAAGATCATGCAGCAGGTTAAATCTCATTTTGACTTGTCCCATTATTTAAAAAATCTCATTTTAAATCTTGTCACATTTTAAATAATGGCTAGCTTTTGTTGATGGAAAATTACGTAGTTTTTAAAAACTACGTAATTTTCCATCAACAAAAGCTAGCCATTTCATAAACTCTTAAAATGAGATTTAAAATGAGATTTTTTAAATAATGGGATATGAAAAATTATCATTGATAGGGAATTTAATATTGCTAAATATTTAATTTATTTCTTATCAACTTTCAAATATTAAGCGTTTGCCATAGGAATATCTAGGGGTGTAAACAAGTCGAGCCGAGCCGAGCTTTGGCTAGTTCAGATTTGGTTCATTTATAAACGAGCCGAGCTTGAGCCGAGCTCATTAGGCCGCTAAGTGTTCGCGAGCTGTTTACGAGCTTAAACGAGTCTAAACAAGTTAAAATTTTTTTTAAAAATACAATGTATAAATTTAAATTATTCACTAAAATAATTTAAAATATATTATTTACTAAATAATTTATTATAAAATTATGGTTTTTTTAATAATATATTTTTAAAATATTTAAATGAATAAAAATTTATACATTGTATATCTAAAATTAAATTATTAATATATTAAAATTGCGAGCCGGTTCGCGAGCTCTTATTCGAGCTTGTTTACGAGCTTTCACAAGTCGAGTTTTACATAGTTTGAGCTCGGCTCGTTTATTAAACGAGCTTCAATATACGAGCTCGAACGAATTTTTAACGAGTCGAGCTCCGAGCCGCTCGCAAGCGGCTCTGTTCGTTTACACTCTAGGAATATCTTTGTCTTGTGGCTCTTTCGTCTTCAAAAAGAAGACATCAGAAACCATTGCATTACATATGTGAGTGTGAACCCACCAGGCCACGAAGCAATATACACATCATTTGACAAAATTATATGCATCATTTGACAAAATTCTTTGACCTTTAAATTCCCTAAATTAAAATTAAAGACAAGGATTAAAACTTCTAGAACCTTGGGTCAGTCATAACCAAAATTCCCTAATTAACACATATAATTAAAAGAAATTTGTTAACTTGTTATTTAATTATGTTATTGAATTTATATAGTGTACTATTTAATACAAAATAACCAAAAAACATTTTATAACTCTCTATTCAATTATATTATATAACTTAAAAACTTACTAAAAAATAATAAAAATAAAAAAATAATTTAATAAAAATATTATAAGATTTTGGTATAATAATTTAAAAGGATCACAA
>CATIWO010490657.1:0-11147 GCA_949673435.1 Macaranga tanarius
AAAATTATATAGTTTTATAATAAAATTACTTAAAAGTCAATTATGTTTTATATTAAATTACAAATTTTAATTAATATAATATATTATAGTAATAACATAATATATAGATAGTGCGTGGTTAATTTGTATTAATAGAAAATTAGAACTATATTATTTAATATTGAAATTTAGTACTATAATGATTAATAAAATTAATAGAATTATTCATATAATACCAAAAATTAATATTTTTTTTTAATAATGTTAACAAATTAGTGACGGATTTGAAAATCCGTCGTTAAAATTAGCGACGGATTTAGTATCCGTCGCTAATTAGCGACGGATTTAGTATCCGTCGCTAAAATCCGTCGGTAATCAGTATCCGTTGTTAATCCGTCGGGAATTAGCGACGGAAAACTGTCCGTCGCTAATTTTTGTCGGTAAATTGTTGCATTCTAGTAGTGTGAGGGAAACCTTTTTTTTTTAAAAAAAAAAACTACCATAAATTGGAAATTTATTTTAAAACCACCACAAATTGGTAAAAAGCCCGGTGGGAAGCTACCCAATCATAAGCTCCTCCTCCGCCTGTAAATCTCCCCAAATGTTAAATTTTTTTTGTACATTTTCTTCTCCAAAAATTTCCTTTCTCCGTTTTTTTTTTTCTTAGCTCCTAACATAATTAAACCATAAAGCAACTAATAAGCTTTTTCGAGCAGCGCGATACTAACAAATTTTTTTTTTTTTTCAATAATACTTCTATTTACAGGGGCTGTAATTTAGGAAGGGGGACAAAAAGGTAAACATTGCGCTGCCGGACATTGATGATTACTTTTTTTAAAAAAAAAAAAAAAAAACTTGTAACCAACTAGTTTAATTTGAAAAATGAAGCTTTTAACGACCAAGTGACCATAAAAACTTTCATATGCACTAAGTTAAAATAATTTACAATAATTTTTAATTACCATCGCCAAAAGCTCATAACTGTGGTCGCAATTGTCTAAAATATACAACAGAAGGTTGAATATTACGGTTGCTGAGTTCATGCTGAGTTACTGCTGCATTTGCATGCTGAGTTACTCCTGCATTTGCATGCTGAGTTACTCGTCCTGCATTTGCATGCTGAGTTACTCCTGCATTTGCACGCTGCTGTTACACATAAAACTCTAATTGGATACACAGAATTCAATGCTGAGTAGTTGGTTACATCACATATGTATATATTGTATATTTTTCAACAAAATGAAAGGATGGAAATTATTCCTTTTGCTCACACTTTCTGTTCAGAGCAACAAATTGTTCCGCTTCATGTGTTTTTCTTGCATTTTCTTGATTACCAAACAAAGTTTTTTAATTTTTCCTTCAATCTTTTGACATTTACTTCTTCATTCTCTTAATCCCTAAAGCAATCTTCTTTTGCATTCGACCCTCTAAGGCGGGGAAAAAAAAATTTCTCACTCTCGAGAAAGACAAATTCTCTAATAGAATGCAGAACGACAAAGCCATTAAACGTCTCGCCAGAGAAATCCTCCTCCTGCGCCGCCACTAAAACCCCTACGTCTACCTCCTTCACCTTCACCAAGAATCAAGAATCCAAGCAGACGTGCTCTTCACTCCGATTCATCTTCCCTTCCACATTTACGCTAAACTGTCCGATTCATCTTTCCTCTCCACGTCATCGAAGTGGACTCTTCACTCCGATCGGCCATCGGCGTCCTCCTCTGCTGTTTCACAGGATAAACTTAATCCTCTTCGAGCTTACCTTTCTCTTCCTCAAATCAAAAGGTAAGCAGTCAGATTCAAAACCCTAATTTTTTTATCAGGATGCCTATAGACACTTGTTTTGGAACTTTGGCTGCAACATTAAATTTTAGGGTTTGGCTTGGTGGTTGTTTTCTTCTATTCTTGAAAAATTGTTAAGGAATTGTTAAATCTATAGAAAATTAAGCTTTAAAATTTTTTTAAAAAATTATTGAGTGTATCAAAAATTTCTAATTCTTTTTTAAATGTATATTCTTGATTGTAAAATTTTTAATTTTTTTAAAAAAAATCTTTAGGTCCATAGAAAATATTTTAACTTTTTAAAAAATTTAAAAAATTTAAAAAATATATTTTTATAAACTTAAAAATTTTTAAAAACTTCATGAGTAATTTCATCAATTTTCATTGTTATTCAAGCTAATTTTTATTAATTAATGTTAAAGTTCAACTTTTTTTTTTTAATTTTTAGAACTTAATTGTAATAATTTTTTAAAAGAAGATCCAATATAATTTAATATTAAAAAAAAAATTCAAAAGGTCAAATATAAACTTCCAGATAAAGTTGGTATAAATATTTTAGAATACTTAGTAGAAAGCATCCTGAAAAACAAATACATTAATGCTTCAATTACCATCAATTTATTATTAATTGAACTTATATTCATTCGCAGGGAAAAATGTTAGAAAAAGTGAGATGGATGAGTGGCAGGTCAATCGGCATTCACATGTGGTTTGGTCGTGCATTGCGACCATATTTTTCGACCGACTACTGTCCCTATTTGGTCTTTTGGAGGACTATGAAACAATGGGTTGGATTAGTCATTTTTCGTTTGATGGCTTATTTCTGACATATTCATTTTATGGTGGGCTTAAAGTTAGTGAGCATGTAAATGGGGGTAGAATTTTAAGATTGGATGAAAATAGATTTATCGTTCAAGCTTCATTATATGTTTTGGCACTAGTTGCGTCGGGTGTTTTTTCTTTTATTTGTGCACAAATCAGTGCACAAATCAAAGACCCAAGCAATCTTTTTTGGGGTCAATTTTATATTTTCCATATACTTATGTGTTTCGTGCACCTTTTTAGAATTTCAAAGGACTATGGATGTGCAGCTTTTTTTCAGGGGTTTGTTGTTTGTGCGTTATATGGCTCTTCTACCTTCCTTTCCATGTTCAAAGACATTGAAATTGTTCTTTTATCGTTGGCTATGGTAGTTTTTGGGCTTCTACACCTTTTCTTGATAAGGAATGAAAATGGTGTTGAGCCCGCTACTCCCAATTTCTTCAATTGGGGTGGTCCACCTTCTCCTCCCCATGACGATCCACCTCCTCCACCCGGCGATCCAGCTCCTCCCCATGATAGCGATCCATCTTCTTCTCCTGGTAGCCATCCACCTCCTCCCCCCGGTGACTATCCGTTTCCACCTCCTGCCGGGCCACATCTAGTTGCTACTCCAGAGTCTCCCACGAGATCTTCCGCTTCCTCTGAGTATTTCCCTTGTTTGGGGTCCCCTTTGCAACAGGTAATCTTAGTTTATCAATTAGAGATTTTTTTTAAAAAAAAAAGATTTATATTTATTATATTAATCAGGATTTTGATTCTTTTTGATTGCATATTGGTTACTGATATATTGGTTGCACTCAAGCGTGTAACAATGATAAATAAAATTAGAATTTTTATTTTTTGATAGTTTCTAAATTAGAAATTATAATTATTAGGTTGATGTATAGATGAGGGGTGTGGGTGGTTGATTGCAAATTTCTGAGTATTGATCATGTTAAATAATAGTTGAAATAAAAGGGAATAGTTTCCAAGTTCTAAAAGAGCACCAAAAGCAGATGCAACCTTGTTACTTGGGTGCTACTTTGCTATATTGGATCTTGGTCCAGTCATGTAACTAAGCAGAAATTTACTACTTAATGTACAAGGAATTTCCCTTTGTTTGTATTCTTGTATTATGTATGCCATTTTATTTGGCGAATGCACATTTTGACATTACTTGCTATATCTGACAATATCCTGCAGAACAAAGATAATAGTTGGAAAAAGAGCGGCAAATATTATGTTATGACCTCTTATCTTCAGCCTTTGCTGCTATGGACTGGTTCAATACTCATCTGCAGGTTGATGTTCATGACCTTGTTACCTTGCAAGGACTTGAAGACATTCATTCTTAAGTACAGGTTATAGAAATTTCATACTGCTCATAGTTGAGTTTCTTGCAGAGTGCTGGATCATCTTATTCTGCCTACAGAAGCTGGCATGGCTGTTAAGCAAAGGCTTTTAAATTTTGTAAGATCATTGTCAACCGTGCTGGCTTTTGCCTATTGTTCAGCAAGGTGAACTTCTTTTCTATCTTCTCACTGTTTTTTTTTTAATCTTGATGGATTTTGACGTAGTAGACAGAACTTGTTGTGCTTCTGCTGTAGACCTTAGGAATTTGCTGTGCTTGGATGGTGTCTCTATTCGCATTTTATTTGTTAGCTGTACTTTGCTTTCATCACTATGAATTCTACTGATATCATAATCTGATCTGTTTCATACAATATTTATTATTGTTCTTTTGAGATTTATGGCTCAGTTATAGTGTTTTGGCTCTTCAATCTGGATGGCTGTCTCCAAGTTAGAATGCTTATTGGAAGTTCTTTCAGGACAACTAAACATGGGTAATTATTTCTATGCAGTGTGATTCAACAAGCTCAGAAGTTCTTCACTGAGTCTAATAAGCCTAGCGATACAAGAAATGTATGTACTGATGCTCAAACATAAATAACTTGCTTTGATAACATGTTGTACATGTTATTCTAGTGCTAATTGTTACTTCTTTATTTTTGGCTGCTAGAGAATTGTGGAATGAAAAGAAAGCACATGCATGTTTCTCATGTTTGAGGATTTGGTTTGTTTTGGACTGATGGTTGTTTTATAAAACAGGAAGCAATACTGTTGAATCTTCTTAGAGTCATCAGCCATAACTGGGCCCAACTTGCTACACCTATTCAAACAATGAAGAAAATATGTAGCGACTCTGATTTGGAAAATGTTCCATTCGCGGATGCTATCCATAAACGTGGTGGAGTGGCATCTAACCGAGCTTTGCTACTTGTTGAACCCTACTGCAGAATCAGTGGAGATGATGAAGCAAAATCTCAAACTCGCCAAGGACAAGGAGTTGGAGAGCAAGAACATAAGGCTGCATCACGATCTACACCTGATATCAAGGCTGGAGTTAGCCCAAAGTCTGATTCTGAGCCCATAAAAGGTGCAGCCAGATCCATGTCTGATCCCAAGGTGGCTGATAAAATTTCAGTGAAATCATCACCCTATTCTGTCCCCAAGATATCAAATTTTGCTGAATCGTCAAGTGCTGATTCCAAAGCAGCAGGCTTTGTTTCTGACAATGTAATACAAACTAAAAAGATCTCTGACAGCAAGCATCCTAAGTGTCCAGGGCCTGGGAATGCATTGCAGAATACTCATTTAGATAATCCATCAGTTTCCTTATCAGATGTTGGTACTGACAAAGCAAGTGGTCTTGGTGTTGGTGGTTCTGGTGGACAAGGAGGCTGTAGAATATTTAACATGGGAAAGGCGCATTTCACGAAAATGGATAGGAATTCTGAAGATAAGGTTAGCCACACATATATAAAAGCTATGGGAAGAAATCATGAGAACATGTTGACTATTATCACAACTTTGTTTTCATGTCTGTTATGCATGCTCAGTGGAATTACAAGCTCCTCCTGCCTTTCCCTCTCCCTCTCATAGTTATGTTATTACACTTATCATTACATGCTCTGCTCTATATTATATCTTCTGAATGCTCTGCTACATGTTATATCTTCTGAAATACAATACTGTGCTAGATTTGCAAGATGATCCTTATAAATGTTTCATTTGGTCAAGCAGGTGTTCTTTAAAGACGTAGCCAGATGTGATGAGACAAAACAAGAAAGTGCGGGATTTGTGCATTTCCTTAAGAATCCAAAGAAATATGAGGAGTCGGGGGCTAAATTTCCAAAAGAAGCTCTTCTTATGGGACCTCCTGACACAGGGAAGACACTTCTTGCAAAGGCAACTGCTGGTGAATCTGGTGTGCTCTTTCTTTCTATTAAGGAAATGTTTGTTGGAGTTGGGCTGTCTATGCTTAGAAACCAATGTGCACCTAGTATTAGTATTGTATTCATTGATGAAATAGATGCAATTGGTTGGGCAAGGGGCCGTGGAGGTTTTAACCAGTTGTTTATAGGGATGGATGGATCTGGCACTACATTGGGAGTAGTTGTACTTGCTGGCATGAATAGGCCTGGTATCTTAGACAAAGCTCTACTGAGACCTGGTCAGTTTGATCGACAATTCACAATTGGTAAACCTGACATCAAAGGTTGTGAGCAGATTTTCCGGATGTATCTTAAGGAATTGAAACTTGATAATGATCCTTCTTATTACTCTCAAAGACTTGCTGCTCTGACTCCTGGATTTGCTAGAGCTGATATAGCGAATGTTCGCAATCAAGCTGCTTTGATTGCTGCAAGGAGTGAGACTGCTCAAGTGACAATAGAGCACTTTGAGGCAGCAATAGACAGGGTAATTGGGGGCTTGGAAAAGAAGAATAAGGTATCTTGTTTCCTAAGTGCTGCATTTTGCTATTTATCATTGTTGCTCTGGTTATTGTTTGTCTCTTATCACTGTCCAAGGGTGTGGCTAATTTATTACTGGCAGTAAAAGTAAAAATTAATTCACTTTACTTCAATTATTTTCCTTACTGGTTGTGTATAACACTAAGAATTGTAGATTGATTGTTCTGACTTGTGAGTTTAACCATCTGTAGATGTATGCATATTCTTCCTGTCCAGTCATTACTTTTGCTATTATTCCATGGTATGTAAACTTGAATTAGTATCACCTTTTTCTTTGGTCTGCTTAGGTTATTAGCAAGCTTGAAAGACGAACCGTTGCATACCATGGATCTGGTCATGCTGTTACCGGTTGGTGCCTTGAACATGCAGAACCCTTGCTTAAGGTAACAATTGTTCCACGAGGTGCTGCAGCTTTCGGCTTTGCTCAGTATGTTCGCAACGAAAATCTTTTGATGACCAAAGAACAACTCTTTGATATGACTTGCATGACACTTGGTGATCGAGCTGCTGAGCAGGTGACTTCTTGTGCCCTTTCCTCTCTTTTTCTTTTTATGCCTTCATGGATGGGTGAATTAGGGGCTCTTTGGAGGATAGAAATGTTGATGTATCAACATGAACTTCACTGAATCATGTACACTGACCTTAGGTTTGAGCCCAAAAGTTTGAGGTTCAAGCCTTTTGCATGGGTTGTGTGAATCAGGATTTTTTTTCAAGTTCATACTTCATACCATGAGTTTGAATAGTCCCCTGAAACTGACTTAGGCCCAGGCCTTTTAAGCATATTGTACATTCGTGCTGCTATCTTATCCATTGTCTTCATAATCTATAGTCATTGCATGGTTCTTGCCATGCTTATACAACACTTTATTGACTTTGAAAATATTGGATCACTATATTGCTTCTTTTAGGCTGCAACTGTTGTGTGCAAGATATAGGGCCAGATGCATATGTGATGGCATCCAAACTTCGTGAGAATATTTTAAGCAGCTGTATATGTAAAAGCTTCGATAAGGAAGAGATAATCCAAGACATGATTTTTTTTTTTTCAGAACCAAGCTTGATATTGTAGATTAGGGTCAAATGATCCAGAGTTGTGAATGGTGAGACTGGGTTTTAATAGTGACAGATAGGATTGTAGGATTAGATTTGGGATGAGGCAGAAGAGTTGTTTGTCATAGGCTTTGGTATCTAGTTAAAAACAATGATAAATAAGGAGCGACTCTTAACTGTTTTAATTATCTGGTCAACAGTTGACTTTTTGATTCTATAACAGTTGACTAAATGATATATACAGAAACTGGATTAATGGTCAAAACGGTGCCTTCTTACTCTTACCCACTGACAATAATGATTAGTCGTGTAACATCCTTGTAGTTGCTTAGAAGTAACAATTGTCTATGTTCGCCTTTGGAATATGGAAATCATTCATGTAATAAATGTTTTCTATCTTTTGGACAACACCTCAGTGACGAACTAAGTAAATGAAATGATTTTGTTATTAGTTTTAAGGCACCATTAACTATTTTGGTTTTGTTGTAACATTAATCTTGAACAACTTTTTCCTTACTTATAGGTAATCTTTTTTCTAATAAAAAATGCAGCTTTCCAGAAGCTTATATCAGTGTGCTTTATCTACCATATGCTACTGATTGATTTTTGCTGAGAGCTTGTGATGTGTAGTAAGAAACTTGCTCGCATGGAGTCTGTTGGTGCACTCCACGCTGGTGGTGCAATGTGTATATTCATATCATTAGTATAAACTAAACATTAGTTAAAAAGCTATATGCAAACTCTAATTAATCATTTGGATTTGCACATAGGTGTTCTGGAAACACAGTTGTTGCGCTTCTTAATGGCGTAATTCTCTTAAGGCCCTGAATTTGAAAGTCAATTTTGGCACCTGAATCAGGTGTTACTGGGGAAGATTTCAACTGGAGCTGAGAACGACCTAGAGAAAGTAAAAAGGATGACTTGTACCCAGGTAGCAGTTCATGATTTTAGTGATAAAAGTCGGTCTTCTTTCCTTCCCAAGGGATGATAGTTTTGAGATGAGTAAGGCCTATTGATGGAGGAACACGCAAATTGTAGAGCTTAGCAGGTTAAAAGAAAGTTACGCCTGTGTAAATGGGATTTTGACTGAGTCAATTTGTAAGTCCTACTTTACCTGATGAACTAAAAGCCACTGTACAATGCAAGAGATGTGCAAATCATGCTATAATCTTCATAAACTCCGTTTTTTTTTGAACCCTTCCAGTTTTTTCAATCCTTTTTTATTTCCTGCAATATTGTGATCCTGATATGAGACAGACTGAAAGCTTTAGAAGCTGCATAGCAGATGCAGTGTCGAAAGCTTACAGTGAATTGCCCTATGATTTTTCCTATGAGTTGGCATTCAGTTCCAATCATTAATTAAAATGAAGATGTCAATGGCAGTGGCAGATGCCAAAAGAATGATTCTTGAACTGGGCAACTGTACCTACTGTATTGGTAAATACATGAATGTACACAGAATGCTTTTCTAAATTCTAGAATCTCCGAGTCAGTGGATGATTCTAACTTTTGGACGTAAGTTGCAATTTGACCTAATAGAATCGCAGTGGATGAAACAGTGCTAATATTTTTGCTTTTGTTAATGCTACTGTTAGCATTCGTATTACTATTATTTTATAACTTTTGTGATGTCCGTGACTTGCCTGGAAAAACATTTGCAAATTCTGAAAGAACAATGGAAGACAGCAAACGTCAAATTCTTAGTGTCAAGATATCTGAATATATGGCATTATTTTTATTTTTATTTTTGTTGTTGTTGTTGGATATGCCATGAAATGGAAGGGTGACTGTAATGAAAGGAGAGTACTTTAGTATATAATTTGGTATATTTATTAATTGTATTTCAATCTTCAAGATACCTACAGTATTGGTAAATACATACAGTCGAACTAATTGATTTTTTTTTTTTGTCAGAATGAGAAACTTTCATTAGAAAACATACGAAGTACATTAAAGTACTCTTTTTCACTGAGAGAGAAAAATTATACCTAAAAATATAAAATAAAAAAGCATTGAGTATATAAATTTTCTCCGGGTAAAAATATGAAGATATCTTCTTTGGCAATCTGCGCTGACTGTTTCTCAGATGTACTGAAAGAGCCAAACCGGAGCTTAATTTGACTGAATTCTTTAAATTTTCACCTCAATAACTGCTTCAAATCTACAATTTGACTGCTCCAATGGATAGATAAAGTACTAAAGTGGAAGAAAAACTCCACACTAAAACTATAACCAGGGCTGAGCATAGGTAGGTTCGGTTCGGTCAAAGAACCACCAAAACCGACCAGGGAAGACTTGTGACTGAAACCGAATCGAACTGAACCGATTTGATTCGGTTCGGTCGGTTATTATGTTAATTAATTTTAATTTTTAAATAAAATTTTTATTTTTTTTATTTTATAATTTTTTAAGCTTATTCTTCAATTATATAACTAAAAAATATTTTTTATTTATAATTTTAATATCTATGTATATTTTTTTTCTAATTAATATATTTTATTTAATATTTTTATAATAAATATATATCTAAGTCTATCGGTTCAATTATTTTAAGTTTTTTAAATTGAAAACCGAAATCGAACCGAATCAGTCGGTTATACATTATTAAAACCGAAATCAAACCGAACCTATATATAACCGAACTGAATCAGTCGATTCGACTCGGTTCGGTTCGGTTAGTCGGTTTTTGATTTTTTTTGCTCACCCCTAATTATAACTACAACAAAAACTTATTTATAAAACTATGAAAATATCTATTTATAGTTGAGTTTTCTCCACAAATCTATAGAATAGATCTATATAGACAAAAAACCAAAAAAATCACTATAGAGAAGCCAATACTAGAGGAAAAAGATGATGCAGCAGAGGGAGAGAGAAACGAGAAAAAGGAGAGAGATAAAAAAAAAAAAGAGGTACGTCGAACTAATTAATTGAAAGCAGATAACTGTTCATATCTAATTTGTACTGTGAATCACTTATTTGATCAATGTGAGCGCCAAATTTGTTTGAAGCTCTTTGTTTTAATCTCCCATTGCTTTGAAACAATCACTAGTGGATGATATTTTTTCTCGGAATATATTAAAAATATCAAAGGAAAAACTGCCTTAAGATTTTAAGATATCTTACATGCTTGTTTAACTCAATAAATTGTAAGCTATGTCCCAAACTTTATTTTCTTGTTGCAATCTTTGCTCATTTTTTTTTAAATTTTGGTAAAAATATTTAAATTTGGCAAATTTATAGTCTAAAATTAATTTTGGTCAAATTTAAATGTGGATCTGCTGACATAGCTTCATAGGTGATACAATTAATATGAGGCCTACAGCCACATTAATTACATATTTATATAAAAAATTTAAATATTTTTAATTTGTATTAATTTTGTCCCAACTTTTACTTCTAGTATAAATATCTTAATTTTTGTAAATATATAATTATATTTTACTGTAAATATATAGTATTTAGTAGTTAACTATAATATTTAAATTATCAATTATTTTTATCATTTATACAAAAATTAAAAAAAAACATATATTATATATTTAATACTAAAATACATTAATTTAATTACTGAATTATTTCAAAATAAATTAAGTCACATAATTAATAACTAATATTTAATCTAATTAATAAAATATTTACGTAATTTTATATTTAAATTGTTTAATATTTAAATTATTTATTATTTAAATATAAAATTTTTAAAAATGTGTATTATTTATT